>JAYGXS010000153.1:0-46347 GCA_036362985.1 Ligula intestinalis
AACATCCCAAAGAACGGTGCCGTTGCCAGTCGTCAGCGGCAACTCCTGGAGTTCGAGTCCGGTAACATCCTCGTCACAGGGTGAGCCAACACGGCGTTGTTCGACAGCCATCTCAGCGAGGTCGATCCCAGGGGTAGGTTGAAAATGAGCGATAGAGGGCCTGGATAGTGCGTCAGCCACCTCATTGCGTGACCCACCGATGTGGCGGATATCTGAGGTGAACTGAGAAATATAGTCCAATTGGCGAATCTCCCGGGGATTCAACTTGTCTGACTGTGACTTCAGGGCAAAATATTAATGGCTTGTGGTCAGAGAAAACTGTGAATTCTCTGCCCTCGAGCGCGTGCCGGAAGTGTTTCATGGCGAGGTAGACGGCAAGGAGCTCCCGTCCAAATGTGCTGTAGCGCGATTCGGCAGGTTTTAACTTCCTAGGGAAGAAATCTAAAGGCTGAGCCTGACCTGCAAGATGCTGCTGGAGAAGCGTGCCGACTGCAACATTGGAAGCAGCAACCATGAGTGAGATGGGAGCATCGGGAACTGGGTGCATCAAGAGGACGGCGTCGGCTAGGGCGACCTTAGTCTTGTTGAAAGCTGCGAGGAAATCTGCAGATAACTCGAACGAACCTTTGGGACCCAAAAGGAGGTTCGTGACTGGCAAAATAGTGTCAGCACAGTTCGGAAGAAACCGGAGGTAAAAATTCACCATGCCCAAAAATCTTTGCAGCTGACGCTTCGAAGAAGGAGGTTGAAAATCTCGAATAGCCACAACCTTGGAAGGGAGAGGATGGATGCCGTTGGTGTCAACGAGGTGTCCAAGAAACTCAAGAGAAGAAATGCCAAAGTCACACATGGACGGGTTGAGGACAACGCCATATTGTTGAAGGCGGTCAAACGCCGTTGCAAGATGCTCCATATGGTCTTCGGTGGTAGAGCTGGCAACCAGGATGCTGTCAATATAGGCATAAACGAAAGGAAGGCCGCGTAGTACGCTATTAACAAACATCTGAAAGGTCTGGGAAGCGTTGCGAAGTCCAAATGGCATACGCAGGAACTCAAAGAGGCCAAAAGGGGTTGTCACGGCTGTCTTTGAAATATCCTCCGTGGCAATAAGAATTGGATGGAAGGCCCAGACCAGGTCTATCTTCGAAAACACGGATTTACCGAATAAAGCACCTGCAAAGTCCTGAAGATGCGGAACTGGGTAGCGGTCCGGGATAGGGACGTTGTTTAAACCCCTGTAGTCACCACAGGGGCGCCAGTCGCCAGAAGCAGCCTTAGAGACCACATGAAGAGGGGAGGCCCATGGGCTTTCAGATTGACGAAAAATGCCCATCTGGAGCATATGCCCGAACTCGGCCATGGCAGCAGTAATTCGTACAGGTGTGAGGCGGCGAGAATGAGAGAAGATATGAGGGCCAGTCGTCCAAATATGGGGAACAACGTCGTGGGGTAGTGTTGAAACACGGAAGGTGGGACGAGTGAGACCAGGATATCCCGCAAGAAGTTGGCGAAATGGACTACCAGGATCAGGGTCTAAGACAGCGAGTTTGCGGCGCACTTCAGATGAAGGAATTCCTGGGAAAGTCAGTTTTGTAGTCTCGTCAAGAAAGCGGGAACGACGGCAGTCTACAATAAGACCAAAAGCGGCGAGAAAGTCTGCACCAAGTATAGCACAGGATACATCAGCAATTACAAACACCCACAGGAAAAGGCGTCGTAAACCGATTTCCAGCGAGAGCTAACAAGTACCGAAAGTGGCAATAGGCGAGGTGTTGACAGCCTGAAGAAATAAACCAGGGTTGGGAGACCGACGGTCGGCTGCTAAAGGAGGAATAACACTTAATTGAGCGCCAGTGTCAATTAAGAAACGTCTGCCAGTTTTGCCGCTGTAGACGTCGAAGGTGCGACCAGGTTTAGGAATGCCAAGAAGATTGGTAGAATTAACCTTCACATGAACCAGTTTTACCTGTTTGCTCCGAGTGGAAGTAAAGGAGCAAGGAGGGATGCACTGACGGGCTTTAACACCAAAATTGGTGTGATAACGGCAGGTGGCGGATGAGGTGGAGCCAGATGAAGCTGGCTGGAAATGCCGGGAGATGACCTCGGCAGGGTCTCAGATGAAAAGGCTTTTTGCTGTTGAAGAGAAGCTACTTGCGCGGTAAGTTGTGCAAACTTACCGTTCAGCTCTGAGAGTAGAGACACAGAAACAACTGGAGTAATAGGTAGTGCGGCAGGTGATGCTTTGGAGAATCCATACGTCTCCATAAGCTTTTCAGCCATTCGAGAAAGAGTGGTGGCACTAGCAGAGTCAGAAATAGGCACTAAAATGCGCTGAACTTCTGCTGGAAAACTGTCCATTGTCAATAGCGGTCTATATCGTACACTTGAAGAAGAACGTGTTAGGAGGGAGTCACCTGTGTCGAAAGGAGAGATCGTCGACTACAGAAGGTTCCCCAAGTCAAGAAGTCAGTAAGACCAAATAGGTAGGACAGTGTACTGTAAAAAGGAGCTAACAAAAGGCTCTGCAGAAACAAGGTGCGCTCAGTAAATCAGCCAGTTGACGTGTGTCTGGTCTGTGCCTCCGCGCAGAGGTTACGGGATTCTGGAGCGCCCGCCAGCCAATCAGCAGAAGATGCCTAACTCGCGTTAGGCAAGAGCGAGACATAAAGACGACCTTGAGGCTTGTCACGACCGCGACGCCTGCGTGGTTCGGACAAAGGCAGCATGAGTCACGCTGGGCGCTGCAGCGAATTTGGCCACACGCGCGCGAGTGCGGCACACAGATTGACAGCGATGAAAAGTGTGAACACAGGGGATAATTACAGGACTGTCAACCCCCCTCCCCCAAATTCCTTCCTCTATCTTTCATGGTCGCCGATGTTTGCTTTACTTAGTTCGCCCGCATGTCGTGAAACGTCAGGATGCAAACGATGCCCCGTGTGGTTCCTCATCTGCGCACGCGGGGCCAACAGCTGTCAGCGCCTGGGCCCCTGGGCTGGCAGAATTAGGCAACAGCGGCCCTCTCGCACACCACAACAGCGCACCAGGCCGGCATAATTGAGCGTTGGACGCGCGTGGCATGGCCTTGGCCTGGGTCTAATGACTCATCGCGTTTACAAGCGGGCGATAAAATTAACCAATCAGCGCGTGGCAAAGCAAAACACGCCTGGCATGACGGCCGGTCACAGCACAGAGTGCTAGGACGCGGTAATAAACTGGGCGTTTGGAGCGCCATATTGAAGGCGCATTTAGGTCTGTGGGTAGTGCACGTTCGGTGAGATAAGTCGGTGCAATTAAGCAAAAAGAGGCAGGGAAATTTTCGATGAACCAAGAGGTTCATCAAGTTGGTAACTATCGTATTGGCACAAAATTACTGCCAGAAAATTCTACTAGTTCATCCGTATGGGCTTATTGCGTTAGTCACTAGATCTCCTCCTTCACCACTCCAAGTCTTCCGGGCGTTCGAATCACACCAGATTTTAATGCAAGCGGATGAATAAGCCCATCGTAAGTCAGGAAAACTAAAGAAAGAAAACTCAAGGAGGCTTTCTATGCTTGCGAAATAGAGAAAGAGATGAATGCTTTATTTTGTAAGGCACTATCCAAAAATTTCAGCAAAAAATGGCTCCATTCACGGAGAGCAAGGGATAGGCTACAGTAAAACGTCATGGTGAAAGGCCATAAAATACTCAAAGTTAAGGGTTTACACGATATCCACATCCGTTCTGGAGACAGGTCGGCTTTCAACTTCTCAATTTCCGTTTCTTCACACGTGAGGTAGCGTGCTAGGAATGGGAGCACTGAATGTTGATGTACGGCAAGGCATATGACGGAAGCTTCAGCATATGGTATGGGAAGACTTCGGAGCCATTACTTCAGAGTGGAGAGGGTGAGCGACCTCACTAATGATACGACCAGCAAATTGCTCGACTGATTTAAAGTGTCGCTGTATTATATTGTTAGCTAAAAAACGTAGGAAAAACCGGCAGTTGAAGAGAGCATTCGGAGGATACGTTTCATAATGACCAGGTCTTTTTTGAGTAAAGCTGGAAAAATAACTGGAGAGCTGTAAAGAATGCACGTATTAACTGTTTACGGTGGTTACAGTGAAGAGGTGCCGAGAAACCTTTTATGAATTTTGGGAGTCGACTCGGTGGAATCTCTCTTCCACTCTGGTGCCGTTCGCGGACTCTGAACCCTATAGCAAACTCCATACTAAGGGCCATGGGGTTGACCCTACAGCCCGCAGTCTGCTACTTCTTCAGTCGACAGTGGGCAACCATTCGCCAACACACCTAACTCTTGTACGCAATACCGGATCCATAAACCCAAAGGGACGCTGACAACACCATGCATCTGTGCCAACCCTTTGCCGTCCTGAACTTGAATAATTCAATGAGCTGCAGTTTTTCTCCTAAACAACATTAGAGGGAATGGGCAGGAGCTTTTTCCACTGCCAGCTCCATCCTCTAGTGTAAATCCCCTTTGAACTTGCCTGTAAAGTGGAAAATAGTAAATAAACAAGATCTCGATGCATGCTTCAATTACTGCTGGATTGATCAGAAAAAAACCAACTATATGGCATCGTTCGTTGGCGGTAAATAACTGTTAGACATCAGAACCAGAATAATTGACCTTGGGGAGAAGTGAACACCGCACTCTAAGCGTATCACGTCCTTCCTTCGAACTGGTGGATATGTTTGAATCGCAAATGCAAAGTCACACAATGCTATATATGCGCTCATTGAGCGGTTGTGGTGTATCGTTACACTAAGCCACACAACAAGCAAGGCGCACTCACTCGGCCTTTCGCCCAGGTGCGTGGCGGACGCGAGCCGCTGCTCTCCCACATGGCTCTCACGGTTGAACTCAACACCAGGCCGAGTCAACCCTTCTGTTATCTCTTCTCCTACTTATTCTGTACAGAATAGAATCTACTTCTAACTTGGGTTTTACGACTTCAATCTTCTTCTAAGGAACCAGGCTTGGAAGATCGCAGTAGTTAGGGTCCTACCGGCTTAGCCTTAACACCTTTGCGATACGGTTGCGGACTTCACTCGTCCCGTTTTGCCTTGGCCCTCGCTCTCGCATCTCGCCAGCAGCCGCTCGACAAATGACCGTCGTGGCGTGGGGATTAGAGTGTTGGATTTCTAGCCAACAAGGTCGCAGGTTCAAGCCTCGGGGGTCGCTACCACTGGGGTTGGCTATGGCTGGCTGATGACGGCTAATAAGCCAGAAACAGCCACTCCGGTCTCCTTTGTCCTGGTCGGTCGTGCATTTCTCCCTATAAAGTCACGTTTCTTTGCTCCATGAGTGCCGTTGAGCAATGACTTGCCTGCAAATATTCCGCAGCCAGACAATATACGTTTGACAGTCCGGGAAAGGTGAGGTGGTTCCTTTTGACTCACTGGCTGCCGTTGACGCGTTATACCCCAACTTGGGACACGGATATCGTAGTTACAGTCGTAGTCATATGACTTCGAGCAGAATCACGGTCAGGGACTTATTTTATCTTAGGCTCCTAATTGGTCTTTATCGTACTCAGTTCAAAGGTAACCAATAATTATCCCCCGTTTGTCAAAGTAAACCGAAGTTGCTTCAGTTGCCGCTTTCCGAAGTAGCGGCGGGTGCCTTTAAGACGGGAACCTCTACGAGTGCGAAACACGACTGAATCACTGGGAGGGTGCCATCCACAGAGATCAGCGTACAGACGTCTAGACAGACGGCAACAGTACCAATGGCCTCTGGTAGTTGGCACAAGCGAATGCTAACAAGATTGTAATGATGTAAATGAAACAAACTCCAGGTGAACTATACGATTTAACCAGTACCGTAAATACCGTCAGCGTGTGAAAGTATACGTTGAAAAGGACTGTATGCCAAGATGGGTTTCCAGTATCTTAATTCACAAAACTAAACGAACAAAAATTATTTCCCCGGTGGGAAGAAACCAAGTATTTTCACCAAAATGTATGGGTTGTACTTTAAGTCCCTTGAGAGTCTTGTATGATAAGACCGCATATCATGTTCAATTCCAAATTTTTTCGAGTCAATTCTGTTCCGGTTTCTCGGTGTCACTTGCAAGGAGGCTTGCATAACATGCTTTATTGTTTTAGTAATAATCTCCATTTTTTGACACAGAAAAATATTCGTCACCATTATGCACTTTTACGTGAGATGAGCTTTAGAAAGGGCGAAGAGGTTTATTTCGAGTGTCTGTAGACTAGGGCCGAACCAGTTGTTTCCTACGGGATATTCTAGGTGTGCTCTGAGAGGAATCCATGAGTATCCCATTGACTAGTGCCTGGGCGTCCGCTATTAGCCAGCTGGCCAGTATATTCGTGGCGGCAGTAGCGGGCGATGGTCAGTTTGCCAAGGCATCAGAGTCAATTAGTGGCAGGGGGTGTGAACTCGTGGTCATATTACGAGATCAATACATTTTTCACGCACAAAGCTTTATTCTAAAGGGATCAAAAATGTCACGTAGGTGAGAGTGCCAATAAAGATCGCATTAGGCAGGACCACTCACAAACATTCCGAAGGATAACCAGGTTCTCCCGTCAGCTTGTCACCGTTCGAGTCGCAGCTGTGTCAGCGTGATGTCCTCATTTTCGGATGCCTTAGACTGGGAAGTAACATGTGAGATTCACTCTGGATGGACCTCGCACCTCCCTCCCCCATCCCTCTTCCTTTCAAACGAGCCGGTCCGAATCCAGGTCAATAGGGATGAGATTTGGCGTAAGGATGGGCGCGAAGTCAATGCCCATCTAACGCAGTTGAAATGCATAATCAGCAATAGCTAAGGACTCGCGTATTCAGATTGCAGTCTCCACTTTTTACCGATGCAACCACTGCACAAACCGTTTCTGAAAACCATTCCAAAACCAGCATAGGATTTCTGCTCTCGACGAATGCTGTCACGATACGATTTCCCTCTCTCCCCCCACTTCCCCACAACGCATGGTCGGTTATTGAGTCTTTATAATTTTCTGTGAACAATAAATCATCTTGACGAAACTTATCACTGAAAACGGTTCTATACAGCTAACTTGAATTTTTTTCTAATCCACTATGAACACGCAAAACGCAGTATTTGCCGAGCCTGTGGGCTAACAGCCCGATGTCGACTCAGCCACATGCACAACGGACAAAGGAATTTGATTGGCCAGTTCCTCGGAGACGTGCTGGGGCTATGACTGAGCAGGGCAGGCGTGACTCACGGGCGGGTAAGTAGGACACGCAAAAAACTCGGAGAATAGGTGTTGTATGTCGAAAGTCCAAATTTCATGTGGGGCAGATGAACTTACATCTAAGTAAAGAATAAAAACACCCTTTACTCACCGGAATCGTGTTTTTATTTGTCTGAGCTTTCAAATTCTTATTGGGGTCAATCGGCAGAATTGCACATGGACCCAAAGCTACAGTGCGCAGGAGGGTCATGAAAACCAAGAACCATTTAGATCCTAGTGAGCAGTCGTTTGTAGTATATCACATGCTGTGCCTAAAATGTCATCGGAACAACGCAGGATAGCCTGGAAGCGTGCTCCGATTGCACCTACACGAACATAAGCTGAGAAACAGCTATATGAAGGCCTTCATAAACTGATGCCTAGGCGTTCGCTTATAGGAGTTAAGGTTAAGACGGTTAACCCTAACAGCTACAATCATTCAGGCCCTGGTTCCTTAGGAGATAGGAGAAGTCTTGGGAAGGCAGAGTAGACGGAACAATGCATTGTGTACAAGGGTTAGGAGGAAGCTGCCGCTACCTCCGGCACGGTGTCCAGCCGGGAGGTCGCGTGAGCCGCCGTCCCGCTCAAAGCGGATTCCCAAGTGTTCGTAAGCGCAAGATTTCGGTGATTACCGAAAAGGGGTCATAGTCCCAGAGCGCTGATTGGACTACGCGAGCCCCAGTCGGCTAGAGCAAAGGTCACGCGTGCGCTTGTGGCCACCGCGCTGTCGACTGAGCGAGACCAAGATTTACCCTGGGAAGACACGTCAGTGGGATCTCGCGTTTGGAGGCGGTTGGCTGTAAGACCGCCACACGCTCTCCAAAGGCCCCCTCATAACCAGCCCTTACAATATGGCATGCGCTGCCATACATCAAGGACTTGTGAGAAACGACTGAGCGCATTCCTATGGGACTAGGCGTCGGATTACATACCGATCCAAGGCTATCGCGCCGTGTTAGGGCTATTAGAGTTAAACCTAAAGGCTGCGTTCTTCCAGGTCTGGATCCTTAGGAGATGAGAGAAGTTATGGGAAGGCCAGAGTGATGGGAAGAGTGTATTTTGTACACATGGAAAGGAGAATAGTTAGGACGAAGTCTTAACTGCGGGAGAGCACGTCCAGCCGAAAGGCGGGCTAGGTCCGGAGTGATTTCTTGGTACAGAAATTCGATCAGCCACCGTTGGCGGAAGCCTTGAAGATCATTGGTTGGACCGCGCGAGGTTACGCACGCGTTCACGCATGGGCGTGTTAGTGGGTCGTGCGTCAGTACGTCTGGCCCGAGGCACGCCGAAAACGACCTTCGCGTGAAGTCCTATGCTCTGAGTGACCTCGTCTGTGGCGTCAAAAGTTAGGAGGGCGTCGGGCAGCAGCGACCACTAAAAAGCTATCATGCGCAGCCAGGTCAGGAGAACCAAAGACCACCTAAATCCTAGTGAGCAGTTGGATGTAATTTATCGCATGACGTGTCTAAAATGTCCCCTTATCTACACAGGACTGACAGGACGCAGGCTTCGATCTCATCTACACGAACATAAGCTGACTGTGAGGTGGGGTGACGGGGTCTTGTATGTCACGTAATTGAGACTGCCAATAAAGATCACACTAGGCAGGACCAGTCACAGCCATTATGAAAAAGAGGACCACCTTCTACCGTTAACTTGTAACCTTTCAAGTCGTGCCTGACAGCAGGCTGTCATCATTTTCGAATGCCTTAGACTGAGTAAAGTAGGGAAGTAACGTGTGCGATCCAGTTTGGATGGACCTCGCCCTGCAGCCCCTTCCTCTTCCGTACAGCACGGCCGGTCGGGGTCAAGATGACTAGGGATGAGATCGGGTATAAGCCTGGATGTGGAGTCAATATGCATCTGACGCAGGCCAACTACACAATCAGCAATAGTTGAGAGTTCGCGAATTCAGAGTGCAGTCCTCGCTTCTTCCCGATGCAACAGCAGCGCAATACGCTTTTCAGAATCATTGTCAAGCCAGCATAGGATTTCTGCTCTCGATGAAGATTGCCACAATGCGATACCCCCTACACCCCCCCCCCCCAATGATGCGTGATCGGTTATTGAGGTTCCCCGCTTGTCTGTGAACAATCAATCGCTCTGCCGGGCGACAGTTTTTATCCTTAAAATCCCTCAAATGGCATTCAAATTCCTAGAAATTCCGAACAATGCTTAAGGCATTTTTTCACTGTCGGCCCTTTTCTTACCCAGTTCAATTTACTGGCACTGCCACGCTTCTTAAATGTTCTGCTGAACCAGTGCATTGCATAGCTGTTCTGTACCCATAGGGAGTGTAAAGGAATTTATCTGCATTTCCCTCAATGAAGCCTGACCTGAACAAACTCTGACGAACAGTAAAAAACAGTATTTGCCGAGCCTGTGCGCTAGCAGCCTGATGTTGGTGCGGCCGAAGAAGTGCGGACCCAATTGGTGAGATTTGATTGGCCAGTTCCTCAGAGAAGTGCTGGGGCTATGACGGAGCAGGGCAGGCGTGACTCACGGGCGAGCAAGTGGGACGCGCAAAAAAACCACAGAGAGTGGGTGTTGTGTGTCAAAAGTCCAAACTTCATGAGGGGCAGATGAACTTATAGCTAAGTAAAGAAGTACAAGACTATTCACTCACGGGAATAATGTTTTTATTCGGCTAAGCTTTCGAACTCTTATTGGTGTCCATCGGCCCAAAGTTAGAGTGCACTGCAGGCTCATAAAAATCAAGGGCCGATTAAGTCCTAGTTAGAAATCGGTCGTAGTGCCTAAGCTGTCCTCGAAATAAACTGGGTAGCTTGAACGCATGCTTCGACCACGCCTACAGGAACATAAGCTTGTGGGATACGAAGTAGTCTATCCAGGAATCTAAGATAGAAGTATCTCAAAGGTTACAAACTAGTAAATAAGAACAAAGACTTTGGCATCCAAAGACATCGTTCTTATTTAGCGTCTTATTCAAAGTTGTGTCAAGTTAATTAAAAGGCCTATTTAACGACATAAAAAAAAGCTGTTTAATGTCCCTACAAGATGACTTTGAAAGAACGTAACAGATTATCATGAGAGGCTGTCCGCACCTACGAAATGAGTCACGAGTTTAACTTCGCAGCAACGCAGCAGTGAAGAACTCTGCGGCCCCGGTGGCATTCGAACTCATGTCAGTAAAGAAAAGATTTTAGCACAGCCAACGTTCTAGCCAACTGAGCCACGAGGCCCTCACCAGCAATCACTAGTTTAATCACGTCTGGATCAAGTGACACGCTCAGTCTTCTGCAACGTATGGAGCCCAAGCAGGGTTTCCTAGGCGATCAATCTAGAACCCACCACGCCAGAAACACGACAAGCCGGGACTCGCTTGAAGCCAGATACTCCGATGAGAATTCAGTCAGTCTATACATCGATCTGGCGCAGGCGTAAACAGCCCTGCGCAGCCACTTCCGGACCGGCCCTACTGGCGTTTCATCGGCCTCTACCTCCTTTAAATATTGCTTGTTTCGTTGCCGCTTTCATATCCGAGCGTGGACTCAAGTAAGATTTCGACACGTCAGACGAATATAGTCATGATTTGTGCGAGAAATGAGTCTTCATGAAATTATGTCACACCCCACTCCCACCCCTTGGGCGGTCCCGGTGGCGCCGACCACTTACACCCTCTCCCACCTCTGGTCTTCT
The DNA here is from genome assembly GCA_036362985.1 of Ligula intestinalis. NCBI lineage: Eukaryota > Metazoa > Platyhelminthes > Cestoda > Diphyllobothriidea > Diphyllobothriidae > Ligula > Ligula intestinalis. Next base: position 10,890 of record JAYGXS010000153.1, read on the forward strand.
TGACTTGGCCATGGCACCGGATCACGAGCCGTTTCTCAGAACCGTTGGAAAGCCAGTATAGGGTTTCTGCTTTCGACTAATACAGCCACGATGTAATTCCCCCTTCCCTATGACGCGTGATCGGTTATTGAGTTTCGCTAATTTTCTGTGAACAATAAATCGCCCTGACTAAACTTATAACTGAAAACGGTTTTATACAGCTAATTTGTATTTTTTTCTAACCCAATCTGAACACTCAAATCTCAGTATTTGCCGAGCCTGTGTGCTAACAGCCCGATGTCGACTCAGTCACATGCACAACGGACAGAGAAATTTGATTGGTCACTTCCTCCGAGGCGGGCAGGTGTGACTCACGGGCGAGCTAGTAGGACGCGCAAAAAAACCACAGAGAGTGGGTGTTGTGTGTCGAAAGTCCAAACTTCATGAGGGGCAGATGAACTTATAGCTAAGTAAAGAATTACAAGACTATTCACTCACGGGAATAATGTTTTTATTCGGCTAAGCTTTCGAACTCTTATTGGGTTCCACTGGCCCAAAGCTACAGTGCGCAGCAAGGGCATGATAATCAAGGATAGATTAAATCCTAGTGAGCATTCGTGTGAAGTATTTTACGAATTGAGACAAATGTTCGCATCCCAGGCATGTGTGCAAATAGAGAAGGCTTTTCGATCACCAGAATCATAATTTTATTTGTCTGAGATTTCACATTCTTACTGAAGTTTATCGTCAGAGATAAAAATCGTAAACGAAAGACAATCAACAGTTATAGGAGGCAGGGGCCAATCCACCGTTATATGGAAGCAGGGAGGGGGACAACCAACCACCAGTGCCATCCGTCCGGAGATATCTGCGCAGGATGGTTTATGCCAGCGCCAGATCGATAAATCGATTGACTGAGTACTCATCGGAGGCCCAGGCTTCCATCAATTCTCGGCCTGTCTTTTTGCCGGCGTGAGCGATTATCCTCGCAGATGCGAAGCTAAACTTGTGATCGTTCTCGTAGGTGTGGGCAGCCACTTGCAATAATGCGTCACCCCGTCATGCAGCCAGCTTATGTTCGTTTATGCGCGAACTAAACGTGCGTCCTGGCTGTCCTGTGTAAGTTCAGGGACAGTTTAGGCATGGTATGCGAAAGCCCAGATGAGTACAATTATGATTCCGGCGTTTGGAACGCCTTCTCTTTCTATATCTGTGTAGTATATCGCATGCTGTGCCTATACTGTCCTCGAAAGAACACAGGATAGCCTGAACACATGCTTTGACCGCGCCTACACGAACATGTGTGAGACGGGACGACGGATTATCAAAAGGGGCTGTCCGCACCTACGAACCGAGTTACGAATTTAACCTCGCAGACAAGCAGATAATCCATTTGACGCACTTGTGAAGAACTTGGCGATCCCGGTGGGATTCGAACTCATGTCAGCAAGGCGAAGGCAACTGAGCCACGCGGACCCAACCGGCAACCACTAATTTAATCACATCTGGATCAAGTGACACGCTCAGTCTACTGCAAAGTATGGAGTCCAAGCAGGATTTCCTAGATGATCAATCTAGAATCAACCAAGCCAGATACAAGGCTAGCCGAGACTTCCTTGATGCCAGAGTCTTCGATGATAATTCAGTCAGTTCATATATCGATCTGGTGTTGGCGTAAACAGTCCTGGAAAGACATTTTCGGACCGGAGTTACTGGAGTTTCATTGGCCTCTCTTCCCTTTAGCTATTGCTTGCTGTGTTGCCACTTTACTCTCCGAATGTGGGCTCCAGTAAAAGTTTGATCACTCAGACGAATAAAGACATGATTCGGGTGAGCGAAGGACCGTCGTGAACCTACATCTGTCAGCCCCCTTGGGCGGCTCCGGCTGCGCCAACACCTTGCACCTTCTCTCGTTTGCGGTCTTCTTAAAATAGGTCATGACTCCGGGTCCAGGCGGGGGGGGGAGAGACAGAGAGTATGGTGGACGCAGCGCAAGTCTCCTCTCCCTGTAATTCAATTCACGCGCAAGTCACCACGCTTTCTGCCAGCCTGTTGTAGTTTTTTAAAGCCACTACGAACACTCAAAAAGAAGTATTTGCTGAGCTTGTGGACTAACCGCCTGGTGGCGGTCCAGCCACATGCACAACGACCGAAAAAGTGCGAACTCAATCGATGAGAACTGATTGGCGAGTTCCTAGGAGACGTGTTGGGTTTATGACTGAGTACGGCAAGCGTCACTCACGGCAATTTATTGCCTACCGTGTCTAAACTTTCTTTGTAATTCCACAGGAACATAAGCTGGCTGTGCGATGGAATGAGGGATTATCATAAGTGGCTGCTCGTACCTACAAACCGATCCACGAGGTTAACTTCGCAGCCACGAAGATAATCTGGTTGAACCACTTTTGAGGAACTCTGCGGCCTCGGTGGAACTCGAACTCATGCCAGCAAGGAGAGGACTTTAGAACAGCCAACGCTCTAGCCAACTGAGCCACGAGGACCCCACTGGCGGCTATTAGTTCAGTCGCATTACTGCAAATTTTGGAGTCCATCATACCCAAGCAGGATTTCCTGGGCGACAAATCTACAATCCACCACGCCAGAAGCAAGATAAGCAGGGTATTTATTGAAGCTAGAGCCTCCGCTGAGAATTCAGTCAATCAATATATTGATCTGACGCCGGCATATAAAATCCTGCATGGTAACTTCCGGGCCATCGTTACTGGCGTTTCGTTGGCCTGTACCTCCTATAACTATTGCTTGTCTTCTTGCCGCTCTGATCTCCGAATGTGGACTCCAGTAGCAGTTTGATAGCTCAGACGAATAAAGACATGATTTGGGCGAGAGATGAGCCTTCATGAACCTGCATCTGTCATCCTCCCTTAGGCGGCTTCGGTTGTGCCAACCGACACGACGACAGTTCCCGCGTCGATTTCGACTATATGCACCGCGTGCTCCAACAGCCGCAGCAGATGTTGAAGCGAGCCGCAACAGACACTGAGGCGAGCTGGGAAAGCGACACGAAAGCGACAACAAGCAGGAGCAATTCAAAGAACTAGCGCGAGAGAAAACAGGAGTTTAGGCAGATTTGCACAGAATCTACCCACTCGCTCGCCACTCCCACCTCCGTTTCCGGTGTAAAGACAAAGTCAATAAGACCGGGGATGAGGGAGGATGTAGATGGCTGGCGCGATAAACACTCAGCACGCGCACACTTGACACAGCCATCTCGCTAGGTATGCTCCCGACAGCGCGGGAGCGCCATAAAGGCCACATTAAGAGGGAGCCATTGCAGCCTGACTCTCAGTCCTCACACACAGTCCGCACACACAGACACACGCGTACAGAAGGAGCAGCTACGTAGGGGGTCCGAGTTTCCCCGTCAGTTGGCAGACCCTCCAAACCACGGCTTTTAGCGCACCGTGATAGATTCAGACACATTCAGATTTATTATAGTGAGGGAAGAATCGCGCCGAGGTCGACCTCACTCTCTCTCTCCCACCGCATAGTGACCGCCTAGCTTTTCGGGCACCCGCAGTGGAGCCTGAAACCCAGTGGGAGCGCGAGTAGAAGGAAGATGAAGTAGAAAAAAGAAGGAGGAGGAGGGAAAAGGACGAAGGGTTGTACCAACCACTTGGGCCTTCTCCGACCTCCGGTCTCCTTGATTTGGTCATGACACCAGGCCCCGATTGAGGGGGAGGAGAGTATGGTAGGCACAGCACAAATCAAGTCAAGTTTATTATAGGAAATATAGGTAAACGCCTCTGTACTCCCTACTCATACACAGTAGTGAAAAATTGCACTTGTTCCAAGCAAAACAATCACATGTGGTGATGTCAGTCAACACGAGCTAGCAGGTATAACTGAGTAAAAGAACAGACCGTGAAAAAAAACTCCTAAGGCGTGGCTCAGAATTCAAAATACGGAACGTCGTTTGTGGGATTTTTAGGAGAAAAGCTGTTGCTCGAGGGCGGAAACTATGTGCAAATTGGGACCGATGAAAATATTTGCGGCAAGCTGGCGGTAGCCCACCCTGTTTTATATGTTTATTCGAAGGGTCACACGAGAATGAGGAGACCGCAGAGTCACGAGAACAGCCCGAAGTGCCGGATATAAGACCATTATACGCCCTTGCGGGTTGTTGCATCTGCCGATAAGGTGACAAAAACAGAGGAACCCGCCACGGTCTACAGCAGTCGGTTTCGGGTCTCTAATCTAACCATAATCCAATTGACGCACAAGTCACCGCGCTTGCTGCCAGCCTGTTGTGAAACAGGCGGTGGGCATAGTCGATAGCCACAGTCTAACGGTCATGAAGAACCAAAAAGCACTCGCCAGTGGGCTAGCTGACGAGTCCTGACAAGAAGGGAACCACATGTTGCATGTTGGAGCGTGCGTAGCCTCGGGTTCCACTTACAGTCGGATACGTAATCACATGTCGACGCTCGCGGGAAAAAAAAGAGCACATGTGGTAGCGACGTAAACTTACATGATATTCCGAAAGTCACCCAGCGCAATGGCTCACCTAGCGAGGTGTAACATCCAATGTCCATACAACGCTCCCTCACCCCAATAATAACGAAGTTCTTAAGTAAAATCCGAGGTGCATTGTAAAGCCTACAGGAGAAGAAGAGACTAGGAAAAAGTACCATAATCACTGTAGAATCTGCGGGTAAAGATATCCGGTCATGTTAACTCTCTGCGCCATTAAAGGCTTGCCTTTTGATTTGGTTACCTTCAGGTGTCGAACATCTGGCCCGTGAGGCTCGCTAAAAATAAAGTACTACCCGCCAAAGTGTCTTAAGGAATTCGTAGTTAAAGGTACTGCACTAAGGAGTGTAACTACGTGTTAAATAGGGTGGAAATTAAAACCACTTATAATTGTTTTAGTACGCTAGATATAATCAAATCGACCTACATAAACTCCTGTTGCTTAGGTTACTGATGCCTATTAACCAATGGGAATAGCAGACAATTTATACGGGCGGAAATTCGGTCTTAGGCTGGCGGAATTTATTCAAGGTGGCCCCACAAGACAGTCCTACCATTTAAAAGTGCGGCCGTTATTGGTTCTTGCGTCACACAGGCAGCCTTAAAGGATAAAGAATCGTAATCTTTGAAGATTGATAAAGGTGTTCGGGTTATACATATAAGCATAATTAGAACGTACGTTGAATCAGAAAGCAATGATGGGTGCTTTGATACTTCTCTGAGATACGACTTGGTCTAGCCCGATAATAGACGATAGACCGCATCCCAACATTTATAAGCTGAGTAGCGCGGAAGCCCGGCCTCGCCTTGGGCTTCCTTACATGTTGTTGACCTATCGCAGGGGGTTAAGTGAGTCTAACCGTGCAACTGCGATCTTCAGACCATGGTTACTTAATGCTGCGGAGAGAAGTCTTGAAAGGCCAGAGTAGTAGGAAGAGTTTATTGTGTACACAACGGAAGAGGAGAATAGATTGACTTGGGAGAGATACGTCCGATCAGTAGGTTGACTGGGCCCAAGTGAGGTCTTAGAGTAGTCGGGCCAGAGGACAGATAGAGGGAGATCTTTCATTGGGTAGGTCGGCCTGGCGATTTTGGGCAGAGAGGCAACTTGCGTCGGGCACGCGTGCAAGCTCCTCATTCGTCGCCTCATAGATGCGAGAACTATGATTGGCTGATCGAGACGGCGAGAAAGCACATCGGTGAGCGTTTGGGAAACTGCACTTCGACGCGAGCTAGTCAGGCAGGCACGACCCGCTACAGACCTTTAGGTAGGCAAACCGCATATGAGAACTTCTTAAAATGATTATGTCCAGTTAATTTCAGCTTTATTTGGGAAATTCATAGGTAAATACCTTTGAACTCCCTCCTTGTACATAGTTATGATGCAGAACCTGTGGCGCTGCCAGAAATGGATCAGCGTTGGGTAGGGGAAGACAGTAAAAAACTCCTCAGGCATTTTCCATAAGTCAAGTTTCGAATGCCGTTTTGCGGGATTTTAAGGAGAAAAACTGTCGAGTGTGGGGCTGGGACCGGGAGGGGGGAGGCGACGAGTATATGTAAATCGGATGTACTGCTGCTGAAAGTGTTGGAATCATGTCAGGAGGAGGCCATCACGGTTGATCAATACCCTAATGGTCACATGAGGGGAAGATCGCAATAGGCACGAGAATATCGCCGAGTACCGGAGTTGAGCCCAACGTACACCCTTGCTGGTTACCGGGTCTGCCGACCAGTAATCGAAGCATGGGAGCCCAACGATCGTCCAGAGTTATTCTAAGCAAGCAAAGTACTGAAAAGTAGCGAGCCGTATGGTTTTTAAAGGAAATTTCTGCCAAAGAAGTTTGGTGGCAAACCTTACTTGCTGCCGAGCGGCAATGTAATTAGTCTAGCATCATTACAAAGAACATCGTTTTTCATGCTTGTCCAACTGCATCACAAACGTGTCCACAGGTGGCATTAAAATATGAGAGAGTAAATAAGTACGTATGCGGCGGAAAGTGGTAAATGTGGGCATTAAGACGGCAGAATTTCGAAATTAAACACTAGTGAGAAATACGGGATCATGAGAAGGCAGGAAATAAGGATCAATACGCACCGTAAGGAGATGAAAGGTAGATTCGTCAGACTAACGCTTCTGGGTAAACGACATTTCTCGTAACGCCGTTGGGTGCCAATACGTACAACTTGGTTTTCGAGCCAACCCGAGATATCGCAACGTAGAGCTGACCGTGGGAAAAGCATGATTCTTCCAGGTGAATTCCAGCCACCCTGAAGGTTTGACCTTGGGACTTGTTGATGGACATGGCGAAGCAAACCTTCAAGGGAAATTGAAGTCATCGGAAATTAAACGGAGTGTCAGATGGCACGATAGGAATGCGGAGGATATAAGCAGTCTCCCCTTTTGCACAACCGGTCATAATTGTGGCCTCTATAAGGTATGACATCAGTCGCTTGACAATTAGCCTAGTGCCATTGCATAGCCGCGGTCCATCAATATTTGTCATCAGCATAATTGGCGCGCCAACCTTCAGAACCAGTTTGTGCGATGGAACGCCAGATATTTCCAAGCTGTTCAGGAATTAAACCGGATAATTAACACAGCCGGAAGGATCAACCGTCGTATCGAATGATTTGTACAGTTTTTCCTCACCTGGAAGAAAAGGGCTTATTCTGTCGTCAATGGAATTGACGAATTTGTTGGTCGGAGCAAGAATTCCTCGTTCGCATAGCCATTCTGCGTCGGTAAATTTATTTTGGAGATCAGGGAAAACTTTGTCTCTCAGATCTTCGTCACTGCTCAGCAAATTTGCAACCAAACTAATAGGGATGTTTCCAGTAGCATTGCTGTCAATTTTCCCTTCGCCAATCTTCAAGATGTTGGTGGAGAATCCGTCGTTTTCATGGGCATTGTGCAGGAGAACTCTCATATTGGCCGTGAGTTTTAATGTCTTCACCGTTGACCATAGCGGTGAATATTTTAGGCAGAATTTTACCTGGTCACCCCTGGTACCCCTTTGAATCACCGGTAGTGTCTGGTGGAAATCACCAGATAAAACCATTGTGATGCCACCAAACGGAATGTTTTTTCCTGTGACATCCCGCAGCGTTCTGTCTACCGCTTTTAGTGAAATTCTGTTGGCCATGGTACACTCGTCCCAAATTACAGCTGAGCACCGTTTCAACAATTCAGATGATCCACTAACTCTGCTTACGTGGCATGTTGCGGTGCTATCATCAGGTTACCTTAGAGGAAGCTTGAAGGTACTGTGAGCAGTTCGGCCACCGGGAAGTAACGTCGCTGCTATACCAGCCGATGCAACAGCCAAAACAATTTTGCTTTCTTTGCGCAGCTCAGCCAAAAGCAACTGAATGACGAACGTTTTGCCAGTTTCACCGGGCGCATCCAAAAAAGAAAACGTGGTCACCATTACTGCGGTTATGGACACTGTCAATAATAGTGTTGAATGCGTGAAGTTGATCGACCAGCATCCTTGTTTTTTAAAGAGCCACGTATGCTGCCAGCTCGGTAACATTGTAGCAAAGTTCCCGCTGAATTTCAGTTGGAAGCTCATTCCCGATGCTCCTGTCAAAAGGAGGAAATCCATACCTTTCAAGTTGCTCTCCACCCTTTTCAACCAAGGTGTTTTCAATGTGAATGAGTGCCATGTTTTAGATTGCGGCATTGAAGTCTACGGGAAGATGGGCATTTTGCAACTGTAGTTGATGTCTGTAGTCTTCCGAAATATCATTTCTGTACTTTAACCATAGATCATGGGGGCAGTTCGAATCACAACTTCTGATCAACAACGCAAGCAGTCATCGTAATTGAAAAGAAGCGTTAGCAACGACAGCTTCAGCAATGGTGTTCTCCCACTGATTATCATCTTGAAGCAGACCACGCCTCGCACAGGCTTCTCTGTATGTAGAACACAGAAAACCGTCAATCGTCCTTGGATCTTCAAACAATGTTGGACCTTTAAATTCATGGAGAAGCATTCGTAAGTAGAAGCATTCTTGTTGAGAGGGGTGAACAGTGTAAATTCTGCCAATTTTCACATCATACTTGATGCCCAGATGTCCGTTAACTGGAATACTTAACTTTCATCGGGCCCACTTGTTTCGATTCCATGTGTACTATGAGGGGACCTGAATGTACAAAAGTGTCTGGGCAAACGAATCTTGCTGGCACAATTTGAAGAAAGCAGTCAAAGTTGTATCTTTAGGATTCTGAAGCTGATCCAAGAGGAATCCTTCCGTAAAATAAATCCGTTGGCCATTTTCAAGGTGGACGATTAAGTGTTCAATGGCCGGAAAACGGTTATGGATATCAAAACCAAAGATTCTCCAGAATGCCTCATTGCTGCTGATGTATCATACTGGGTAATCTCATCATTGTTGTTACGGTGGTTGCGAGAGTACATGGCGGCATCGGATCCTTTGTTGATGTACTTGCAGACGTACTTGATGGACTTCGCTGAGTTGCAAAATTCAACGTTGATGTGGGCGTTGAATGATTTTGACAGTGAAGGGCAGTGCGGCACAATCTAATGGTTATCAATTACCACACCACCGTTTCGCCTTTCATTGATAACTGCTTCGAATCCACCAATCTCAGGTTGTCGCCTTCTATAGAGAGGGTAACCATCCCCATCAGTCTGAGTTGCATCTAGAAATCGCTTGGGATATCTCTTGGTACATTTCCCATCCTTCATGCAAGGGCTGTTAGGATTTATCTGACCGCATGGGCCATGCACCATTTGAATTTTGATCGTTTCAAACAGGACAGGGTCAACGGATCGTTCCGGCAACTCTGCGCATACAAATTTGTCGACATCGGAAGAGTGCAATTTTTCCTTCAGCCAGACCAAAATGTGGGCGTGGGGCAATCCTCTCTTTTGCCACTCAACAGTGTACATGTGACACTGAAAATCACCGAAAATTTTGAATTTTGTGATGAGTCTCATCATGGTATTCAACTTAAGCTGGAATACCCGCGCGGACAAATAATGGTGATCCTGTGACTTTTTACCAGGGAAAAACTCATTAGTAATTTCAGGCCACGATGGGTTGCAGGTAAACGTAATCAATAGGTCCGGGCGACCATAATGCCTAACGTTAACCAACGCATCTTGGGTTTTCTCATGCATGTAGCGAGGAGGACCAGTGTGGCTTGACGGCAAGATGAAAAGTTGACCACGACCAGCATCATTACCACCATCAGAAAGGATATTGTCTCTAAGGTGGATGTAGTTGTCCACGCGAAATTCTTTCTGGTGTGTGTGGAAATACTAAAGGCGTTCTGTTTCCATTTTGGCAAACCTATCAACAGAAAATTGCAGGAACAACGTTTTGAATCGACAAAGTAGGTTGAAAGTTCGTTCCTGAATCATAAAGTGATACGAGTAGAAGGCTTTACAACTTACTGTTTTACGGGTGCTAATTTGAGGTATACCGAAGCGATAACCGTCTTCACCATTACCATGCATGACAGGGTATTGTAAGGCGTCGTGTGAACGGTGTGTCTCGTATATCCTTTGCAACCTATCGTCCCTCCTTCTCAAGATAATATCCCTGTTGCCGTGCTGTGTTTCTGTGGCGGTCTTACAGCCAACCGCCTCCAAACGCGAGATGCCACTGCGCGTCTTCCCAGGGTAAATCTTGGTCTCGCCCAGTCGACAGCGCGGTGGCCACAAGCGCACGCGTGACCTTTGCTCTAGCCGACTAGGGCTCGCGTAGTCCAATCAGCGCTCTGGGACTATGACCCCTTTTCGGTAATCACTGAAATCCTGCGCTTACGAACACTTGGGAATCCGCTTTGAGCGGGACGGCGGCTCACGCGACCTCCCGGCTGGACACCATGCCGGAGGCAGCGGCAGCTTCCTCCTAACCCTTGTATACAATGCATTGTTCCTTCTACTGTCGCTTTTCCACCGTCTTCACTCCAATCTCCTAAGGAACCAGGGCCTGAATGATTGTAGCTGTTGGGGTTAACCGTCTTAACCTTAGCACCTATATTTCTGACATAATGACGGCCACCTCGTTGCATGCGGGAGCATTAAATCTTCGTTGGTGTTCTCCACGAGGACTTTTATCGGCATCTATGACAATAGTGAAGTCAATGGCAGCGTGCATCTCCAGGGCGGACTTGAAACTGATAACGTAGCTGTTGCACTGGTGTAGCATGTCTTGAATGGACAGTATTATATGATGCTTTAAGCCTGGGTACACTCGGGATCGGCTTTGAGCCTGTAGTTTTATGTCTTCTACGAAATATATTTGTAGAAATTTCGACTCACCATCAGGAGGCGGTAGTAACGATCCAATTCGGTGGCAACCCTGGCCTTCCACCTTAAAGGTAGGCATAAATCCAATTTCACGAGCAACGTTGGCACCAAAGGAGGTCATTTGAAACGCACCATTGTATTTTCTACTATTAGAAAGAAAATTCTTCGAGTCGTCGGTATTACCAGCAAGCAATGTTTGAAGTATTTCTGGCGGTTGGGGGAAGTTATTCAGTAGAACTTTGCCGTTGAAACAGCACATGCCGATCGTCTCACCAGTCAATTTTTTCGCCTGACAATGTCCGCAACCTTCTACCATCTTCCCAATGGAAACATTTACATCTTCCGAACAACCAACACTTGGGTTGTAATTGAGTGAGGCTTTGTCCCACACTTGAGCAGTTATGGAAGCAACCGACGGCCAGAGTCGCCAAACCGTATGGGAATTAGTTGCAAACTGGAGTTTCCACCATCGTTTGGGCGTTGATCCGCTTTCTGTGATGCTCGCATAGTCAGACGTGCACTTCTACGTCTGGGTAATTCGTTTTGCCGACGTTGCGAATCTCTTTACCTACCTAGCTCTCTCCTTCTCAGGGTTTGGACCACGGTTTCTTGAGAAAAGTTAATTTGATGGCGAATTACGTCTTCTTTGCAGCATTTGATCATAGGTTTCTTGGGAGCGTCGATATCGCTGACGTATGGCATTAGTCTCCAGGCGAAGCCGTCTCTCTGCCTGTGTTTCTTGCGAACGTCTATTAACATTGGCAAGTCTCTTCTGTTCCTTCGTTTGAACTTGTGTTCTCGCGGCTGCTCGAACGCCTTTTCTACCTAATGAGGTAGAACCTACAAATAGGTTATTATTTTGAACAGAATAACAGGTAGAAAAGAAGTAAGTTTACAACGTTACCTTCAGTCACCAGCCCATCATCGTTTGTCGAGTTTTTTGTGTTCAGAACATGCCTGATGTCATCACTGTTGTCCATAATGATAGTTTGTAAGGGTTTGATTGAAAGAGAAGGGATTTATGTGGTAGGCCATTCAACCTAACCTAAGAGCTAGCCGCATCGCTGTAGAGGGAGGGGAGGGGGGTTGGCGGTCTTGCAACCGGCCGCGACAACTTACGCGTAAGTAAAGGGGGAGGTCAAAGTGATAGTAGGTCAAGGGGTTTACGCTCAACCCATGCGGTAGTAACAAAGGGGTAAGAGGGAGAGAGGGATCATGGGCATCAGATTCTAGTCATAATTGGGGACCAGTGAAATGGGGGTGGGGTGAGAGGGCAATGAGTCCGACAATTAATGCCGTCCCGTGGTCATCGTCTCAAGTTTTGTTTGAAGGTGTAGGACGCAAGGTGTCGGTGGCGTTCGGATGCTTTGTTTACGGTGAGTGAATTTGAAGCAGCTGTGCAAACACGGTTATAGCCCTTGCTACATTAGCGGGGGGGGGTGACCTTTCAAGCGGCCGCGACGACCTGGAAGCGACGACCCCCCCCCCCCGTGGCGTATTCACATCCGCATTTCACGTCGGGCGTCACTTGAATCCTCACGCGCACGGTAGAAGGAGGAAGCGACGTAGAGACCGACACGCACAGGCGACCGAGAACGCGTGCCGACGAAGTGATCGTGGTACTAACATGCGCGCGTCGAAGGCGCACAAGGCGTGTCAACCTGACTCCGTCCGATGCCCTTCATTGCTTTGTCCGGCGTCATTGTTCAAGGCCAGCTGCCTCAAGGTCATCCAATACCCCAGTCACGGTATTGCGCTGACCTGCGCTGACCTGCAGAGACTTGACCTACATCCACTCGGGGACATACACGTGCGTCTAGGTTCTCGCGGCTTCCCAAGTACCACTCGAACGAGTTCCTTTTTCCCCACTCTCGGCCACCAGACATCACTTAGGGCCCCGGCACTCCAGCGGAATGACGTGTGCTCCGAAGTTCAACTTCTCTTCATCGATTCTTCGTTCCTTTGCGTACACAATAAACTATTCCTTCTACTCTGGCCTTCCCAAGACTTTTCCCATCTCTTAAGGAACTGGGTCTGGAAGATTGTAGGTGTTAAGGTTAAACGTCTTAGCCTTGAGTCCTATAGATATGATAAGGCACGAAAGGCCGGATTGTTATAGATAATTTAATGTAGTGTTGAATGAGTAGAATAGAGGAAATGAGTAAGTGACTCCCAGACGAGTGCATTCCAGCTATGAGTGGGTCGAAGTCCAGAGTCACATTCCGATCGGTGTAGTCGCCGGGTCTAAAGGTCTGCAACAGGCAGTAGGTCGCCTGTTCCGGGAGTGTCTGGTAATAAGCAGTCACGCCATTTAAGGTCCCTTTGTGACTTGGCCTCGGGAAGTGGTTGGCCAGACAAGTCCGTGACCTTAATCAGAACTTTGAGCGTCTAGCGCGCGCGGACTGGTAGGCGCGAAAGCTAGACACTCGGGTCATGCCCCACATGGCTTAGAATAAGAGGTCACTACACTTCTGTAGTGAACACTAGCGGGGACCCGTGATTGCTGACTCATCATGCCAAGGTTGCAGTTACGCTGACTGCTCGCCCCCTGTCCATCTCTCGCTCAATGTCTGGCGCGACATACAAACACGTCCTGTCTCGGCTGCGCCCACACCGCGGTGTTGTCTCTCGCGGTCTGACCAAATACCATTAAGGCAGATTGAGACATGGAGAACTAACGGTGGTCGCTCGAACGTCTGCCCCCAGACATCCCTCCGGACCCGACCCGACTAGGGAACGCATGCACTAGTCCGCGAGTCAAACTTCCTCCTAACTAGTCTCCTTTCCATCTGTGCAGAATACACTCTTCGTACTACTCTGGCCTTCCCAATATTTCTCTCTTCTATCCCAAGAAACCGGGCCTGGAAGATCGCAGCCGTAAGGATAAAACTTATTAGCCTTAATACACCTCGATACGCTTCTAGGGGTCTTAGCGCTGTTTTTAAGCCAGCACTGTAAGTACACGTGACTACATAAGTCACAGGCAAGTTTTCAATTGGGATTAAAATAGAAATTTAAGTAAGTGAATCTGGAAGCTAAGCCACAAGTCCGAAGTGATCGGGTCCTTCCGCGTGTAGCTGCCCTGCTACATGTGTGATCCGAACCCGAGATTATCATGGATTAACTTGGCTTGGAAAGCTGCCAATTGACGCATATTCCAGACCACGCCATCAAGCGAGTGTGTGTCGAGTGCTTACTGGCTGTCCTCGCACGTGAGAACCTCGAATCTGTTGTGCATTCCGGCGTAACCTGTATCTACCTGTATCTGCCGATCTGCAACCCCATACAGAAGCCGCACGCTCGCAGGACAAGTCACGTGTCTTACACAACTGCAAGGTGAAGACGAGAGAGCTGGTGAGCTTATCGAGGGTTAGTTGCTGTCTCGACACCAGAAGGATCCCCAAATCCCAAGTCTGGGAAGACTCAATGAATTTGGACAATTTTACTGAGCTCAAGACACTTTACAGTAGCTGCTGCAAGCACCGCGTACAGAAGCCAGTCGAGTAGGTGTGAAAAGTGTCTATGTCCGCGGGTTTAGCGAAGCCTGTCCAGTCCCCAGCCAATTAGGAAAGGGTGCAGATGCTGGCATCAGAGCTCGCGTGGAATCGATTAGCTTCTCGCGAAGTCGCGTAGACAGCGGGGGGGGGGGGGGGAAAAGTGCAAGAGCGCGCAGAGGTAAGGGAATGAGTCAGCGCTGGGTGCGCGGATAGACAAAGGTTTGGAGGATGAGAAGGAGGTGAATACGCGCAACACTACCGAATTCAGGCTGCCACAAACTCACATTCACATCTGCTCTGCTTATTGCTTATTACTCAGCTACTGACAGTTATAAAATGGAATATAACAAAATTAGTTGATGCTGGAACAAATTTCTCCCTTATTAGACAGGAGAAGTCCCCTTAACCTCAAGATGAGGTAGATACTGCAGTATGTCAAATGTTGGCCTGAAAATGGCAACTGGCACCATGCGACATAAAGGTTTGATAAAACTTGAGCTATTACGAAATAACGTGTCTTTACCTCATAATATGAACCAGCCTGGTGTATAGAGTTGAGAGGACAGAAACCGAAGCAAACTCTGATGTGCTCCGGACTTTAAAACATGTACTTACTCGGAATAGCATAAACCCAGATTCATCCTCCTTGTTGAGACAGAGGGAATATGAGATCCAGCGTTGACTTTTTGATCAGCGTCACCCTTGACTACTACTAGCATCAGTAATAGTACAATTACTACTATCACTCCGTTACACTGCTAGTTAGTAGTAAACATAGTAGTAGCAACACTAGCCATGGTCTCCTTGAATCGGTATTTACACATACTGGAGTTGAGCGAGGGTAGATAGTGCGGTAGTACAATCGCAAATGTGTTAACGCTACGAAGGTTTAACCCTAACGGTTGCGACCTTCCAGGCCGGCTCCTAAGGAGATGAGAGAAGACTTGGAAAACCAGAGATGTAGGAAGATTGCATTCTGTACAGTATAAGTAGGCGAATAGCAGAAGGGTTGACTCGGTCTGGCGTGGTGTTCGACCGTGAGAGCCTCTTGAGAGAGCAGCGGCGGCGCGTCCGCCCCGGGAGGGGGCAGAATGCCAAGTGACTTCTGGCGTAAGTAATCGGGGGCGGCCGCCGAATCCCCGCTCTGTCTCGCGGCCTTGATGGTGATTGGTTGAAGCACACGAAGGTAGAAACTGGCGTGGGTGGTGAGTCTCATGCGCCAGTTCGCGTCTGGTCGGGGGGCAGGCCGAAAAGTACATTCGCGCAAGGGCCTGCTCTGGGTGTCCTTGTCTGTAACGTCAAGAGTAAGGTGGGCGTTGGGCAACAGCGACCACTACAGTACCAGCGCAAAATTCTATTGTCACTGAAGACTAAGTTAGGCGGTGCTCTTGCCTGTGCTGGAGAAAGCGGCCTACACCCAATCCCGTTCGGTCATCTCGACTCTGTCTCGTCAACGGTTCAAGCGGGCTGAGGGTTCAGAGTGCGATCGACGGCTGCGCATCTATTTCACTGAAATTGAATCCTTGACTGCAGTCACCCTCCCTGCTCCTGAGCACATGGGGGACCTAATCGAAATCAATGGTCGAACTATCGCAGGGGGTTAAATAAAGTAAACCCTAGCAACTGCGATCTTCAGACCATGGTTCCTTAGTAGAGAAGAAGTCAGTGGAGGCCAGAATAGTAGGGATGGTTTATTGTGTACACAGAGGAACGAAGAATAGATGGAAAGAGGTTTAACTTGGGGCATACAACCTCCAGCTAGAGCGGCGTGATCCAAAGCCAGGTCTGGCGGCCGAGGGAGGGGGAAAAAGGGTCATATTCGAGTGGTACTTGGGCAGCCGCGAGAACCTAGACGCACGTGTGTGTCCCCGAGTGGATGTAGGTCAAGGCTCTGCAGGTCAGCGCGTCTGTAAGCGCTGACTGAAGCATTAGATGATCTTGAGGCAGTTGGCCTTGAACAATGACGCTGGACAAAGCAGTGGAGGGCGTCGGACGACAGAGGCCACTACAGAACTATTATCATCAGTGGCTGACCCGTGGTGCGGGAGTCAAATGGCGGCGGCTCCTACTTACCCCGTAGTTTTGGTAACCCTCATGTGTATCTATGTCAAAGGGGCGAGGTCGTGCAGTGGCACATGCAGATGAGTTCGCCAGCCCTGCCAGCCATTGGGCCCGCCCCGCGTCAGCAAACCGACCGGCTCAGGAGGTGACCTTATGCTGGACTGCTCAGCACACTTTACTTATTATGAACAATCTAACGCGCTAAAAGCCATGGTTGCCGATTGACAGGAAAAATCGGACAGCCCAGCTTATGTTGTTTTGCATGAATTTGCTGAGTGGCAGTCTGAGAGTCAGACTGCAATGACTCCTTCTTAATGTGGCTTTTATGAGACTCCCACTCAGTCGGGGATCTGAACCTCCTCCTCCTCCCAATTTGTTAGTTTTCTTGGTTATGGTGGTCCACAGTGCATAGGCCTCCGTCCCCTCCCATCTCCGGTCTTTTTGGCTCTCTCTCTTGACACCGCGCCCAGGGGGGGGGGGGGGGGGGCTAGAAGGGAGAGTGCGATAGGGACAATGCAAGTCACTTAAAACGAATCCACGTACCAGTCTCCGCATCTGCACCACCAGTTTGTAATTGAAAAGGACGGTTGAACTGTCGGAGGATTCTAAACACTGTTTGTACTCAGAACACTACAATCGCCAGGCCCAGTTCACTTTTGGTGGAGAAGGTGCAAGACACCAGTAGATGCCGTATATTCTGTACAGAATCTCAGTAGTAGTCAGGAGCTTTGCTACGTGATAAGCTCGGAACCTGCGTATGTGCACGTCTGTCCGCTAGGTTGATGTGGGCGTGAGTGATTAAACATAATGTGAAAATGAGTCACCGGCCGCTTGATCAGTTGATGGGCCGATAACAGCTTTTGGGCGCTTTTGATTGGCTGTCTGAGAGGCAGGTCCAGAACTCTAAGCACGTGACCTTTTGCCGAGCGTCGACGCCAGAGCTGGAAGACACTACAACTACACTCAAGGCACCGAACATTGTGAGGAGTTAACGCTGCGGTCCACGATTAAATGAATGCTGATAGAAGCGAACAGCTGATTTTCAGAAAACAGTGAGAAGGATTTACTGTACACAGGACTCTCAGTTGCCATCCTACTAGGTGGTAGGCCTGGAGTACGATTGTTTGATAACGGCAATTACTCAAAAATAGCCATCAGGACATCTCTTGGTTTCTATTTGCGCAAACACTTTAGTACTTTTAGGCTACTTGTCACAACTCAGCACAATTTCTGCCTCTGAAGTCGAAAAGCGGGAGGATTTACTCGATGTAGAAGCCCTGAGTATTGATTTAGCTAAACCGCACGTACCCGTGCGAACGCCTACATTCGGCTGTCGAGATAGTGTGCGAGGAGGCTTAGTTACAACGGTCTCACGAAAGCTTCAGCGACATTGATTTATTGATCCGCTGACGCGTGAGGACATCAGCGTCCGAGGTAAGCTGACAGGACTAGTTCCTCTGATCGATTGGATTTTATTGTGCATGGCGTGGCTGCCAGAGGACCTTGACCAGGAGACATGAGATAACTTTTTGACCATACTCAAGAAAGTTTCCCCTTTTTCATACCTGCTCGAAGGGTTAATCAGTTAGAATTGGAAACCCGGTTTGAAAACCTGTTCAACCAAACTTACGAATTAAAGCCTATCTCAACTGAAAGTATCCAGCATTTAAAATTGACACTGGTGAATTGTAGTTACCAGTACTTGAAGCAGAGACCAATCAGTCGCGGAGTGCTGTCAAAAGCACACATTGAGAAGTTAAAGCAGTTGCGATAAAATAAACGCATCCTGATTACTAAACCTGATAAAGGAGCAGGTGTCGTCATAATGAACAGGTCGGATTACCTTCGAAAAATGCATGCTATCTTGTCAGACCAGACGAAGTTTAAGAAAGTCGACAAAGAGAAGGATCGCACGGATGAAGTAGAGGCACACTTGACTGACTGCCTAAGAAGACTCCGAACGGCAGGTTGCATAAGCGACCGTGACCTCGAACGTCTCCGGCCAGTAGGTACGCATATCCCTCGCCTGTATGGCCTCCCAAAAATCCACAAGGATGGCCTGCCAGTTCGTCCGATCTTGGACATGCATAGCTCGCCCATACGATAGCCAAGTGGTTAGCGGATAAACACAAACCGCTGCAGCAGCAACTAGCACCACGGAGGTATCAAGACAATGATGAGGCCCTCCGGGCCTAAAATATATAATTTATTATTATTATTATTATTACACGTTCACAATTATTGACGACATCAGGGACATAAACCTAAATGGCATGATGATGCTCTCCTTAGACATCTCGTCGCTATTAACGAACGTCCCGGTCGTGGAAACAGTAGATTTCATCTGCAACTTCCTATTAGCAAATCAGACAGAAGTAGGAATTCCAATAGAAGCCCTGAAGGAACTTCTACTAAAATGCACATTAAATATGCAGTTCCTTTTTGATAACCAACTATATCGACAGATAGACGGCGTCGCCATGGGCTCCCTCCTTGGGCCTCTCCTAGCAAATATCTTCATGGGCAAGCTGGAGAAGTTTCAACTTAACGACCAGATTCATGAATTCAAACACTACGGTCGCTATGTCGACGATGTCTTTGCTATCGCCCCAGCAGACATTAACATAGACTCGCTTCTAAATACTGTCAACCAAGCAAACCCTTATAGGAGTTAAGGTTAAGACGGTTAACCCTAACAGCTACAATCATTCAGGCCCTGGTTCCTTAGGAGATCGGAGAGAAGACGGTGGAAAAGCGACAGTAGAAGGAACAATGCATTGTGTACAAGGGTTAGGAGGAAGCTGCCGCTGCCTGCGGCACGGTGTCCAGCCGGGAGGTTGCGTGAGCCGCCGTCCCGCTCAGAGGTGATTTCCGAGTGTTCGTAAGCGCAGGATTTTTAGTGATGACCGAAAAGAGGTCATAGTCCCAGAGCGCTGATTGGACTATGCGAGCCCCAGTCGGCTAGAGCAAAGGTCACGTGTGCGCTTGTGGCCACCGCGCTGTCGACTGGGCGAGACCAAGATTTACCCTGGGAAGACACGTCAGTGGCATCTCGCGTTTGGAGGCGGTTGGCTGTAAGACCGCCACAAGTGCTCTCCTCAAAGACTGTAGTTTATCGATGAAAAGATCGAAAGAAGGAAGATAAGTGAAAGATAGGAAGGAGAAACGTACCAACGGTAGATTTCGAACAGCTGGTGTTCGTTTGGCAGGCTTGCGGGAGCCAGGTTGAAGGGACAGTTGCGGCCTGCATGAGCTTCTGTGGCTGGTATGCGAGAGGCTGGGTAGTGCCGCCAGTGCCGCTTGGGAGGAGGAAAGGTCATCTCGCGTCCGCGTGGGCAACTGGGTCTGCGGTAGGAGGAAAGTTCTCGACTACGCGTGCATCGGCATCTTGTAGGAGATTGTTCATCTCAACTACGTGGGAGGGAGATCGGTTGGCTGCGTTGAACTTCGACGGCAAATCAGTATGCCGTGTTAGTGTTCGGTGACAGGAGGAAGGGGCACTGTTGGCAGTAGAAGAAGAATGAGAGTTTGGAATGGAGGTCTGGGTATTGGCACTCATAGCGGGAACAGCTCCGCGGGATGAAGAAGGAACCAGAGCCGGGAGTCGATGGGCTGTGAATGGATGAGGCTCTCCGTATCGCTTCGTTGAAATCAGTCACATCAGAAGTTGAGTTGAGAGTTCATCTCACGATTGGGGTCACCAGTTATGGATTTTAAGGTTATGACGGTTAACCCTAACACCTACAATCTTCGAGACCCTAGTTCCTTAGGAGATTGGAGAGAAGACAATGGAAAGGCGAGATAAACGGAGCAGTGTATTGTTTACAGAGTTAGAGGGAAGTCCCCAATTGGTCTTGCAGGGCGTCCGACCGTGAGGCCGGCGTCTTGCGACTGCCGCGCGCGAGGTACAATCCAAAGTGAGATTTTTGAGCTGTTAGGCCAGGAGACAGATAGAGAGAGAGAGAGCGGTTCCATTGGCTAGGTCGGCCTGTGATTGGTTGGACACCGTGCGGGTGGACAGTGTCTGGGTGGATAGCGTATGGCTCGATACCGTTGATGGACATCGTGGGTGGCCTGTGTCTCGCAGCAGTCGCAACGACCTTGAGGTCCAGACAGATTGAGATCACGAGAGGAAAGCCAGACAACTAGCAGGCAACGACCCACTACAAGTACTCCCCCCGAGACCGTAAAGAGGAAACTGAAAGAATCCGAGGGGAGGAAGAATAGTTAAGTTAAGTGAGGGAGATACGTACCAATGGCAGGGTTCGAACAGCTAGTGTTCATGTGGTTGGCTTTCGAGAGCCAGGTGGAAGGGACGGTTGTGACCTGCATGAGCTTCTCTGGCTGGCATGTGAGAGGCTGGGTAGTGCCGCCAGTGCCGCTTGGGAGGAGGAAAGGTCTTCTCGCGTCCGCGTGGGCAACTGGGTCTGTGGTAGGAGGAAAGTTCTCGACTACGCGTGCATCGGCATCTTGTAGGAGATTTGTCATCTCAACTACGTGGGAGGGAAACCTGGTTGGTTGCATTGAACTTCGACGGCAACTCAGAATGCCTTGTTAGTGTCCACTGGGAGAAGGAGGGGATACCGTTGACAGTTGGAGGAGGATCAGAGTTTGGAAAGGAGGTCTGGGTATTGGCACTCATAGCAGAAAACTGCTCCGTGCGATGGGGAAGGAACCAGAGCCAGAAGTCAATGGGCTGTGACCGGATGAGGATCTCCGTATCGCTTCATTGAATTCAGCCACATCAGAAATTGAGTTTAGAGTTCATCTCACGATAGGGGTCACCAGTTATAGGAGTTAACGTTAAGACGGTTAACCCTAACAGCTAAAATCATTCAGGCCCTGGTTCCTTAGGAGATCGGAGAGAATACGGTGGAAAAGCGACGGTAGAAGGAACAATGCATTGTGTACAAGGGTTAGGAGGAGGCTGCAGCTGCGTCCGGCATGGTGTCCGGCCAGGAAAGCGCGTGAGCCTCCGTCTCGCTCAGAGGTGATTTCAGAGTGTTCGTAAGCGCAGGATTTCAGTGATGACCGAAAAGGGGTCATAGTCCCAGAGCGCTGATTGGACTACGCGATCCCCAGTCGGTTAGAGCAAAGGTCACGTGTGCGATTGTGGCCACCGCGCTGTCGACTTGGCGAGATCAAAATTTACCCTGGGAAGACACACAGTGGCACCTCGCGTTTGGAGGCGGTTGGCAGTAAGACCGCCACACCCCTCCATAAAGTTCACATTGGAGATGGAAACGGCAGGTTTGCTTCCGTTCTTGGACGTTCTCCTAAGCAGACGATCTGATGGTAGCCTCCGAAGGAGCGTTTATAGAAAGAAAACCTGGTCCGGACAGTACACGAACTTTCACAGCTTCGTTACCATCCAGCAGAAGCGTAATCTAGTCAGCTGCTTAACGCAAAAGGCTAGAAAAATCTGCTCGGACGATACTATCGAAAGAGAGCTCACGAAGATCCAGGACCTGCTTCGAGAGAACGGGTACCCTGACAAGTTTATTCAGAAGAACATGATGGAGAGAGAATGTAAACCCTTAACACCCACCGTGGAAAAGGAGACCCTTTCCCTCAAAGTCCCCTTTCAAGGGGACGCAGCAAGTGAACTATTACGCCGACGCCTTAACCAAGCCGTATCACGAACCTTCCCAGCGGCAAAAGTTCGGGTTTTATTCTCAACAAACCCAGTCCTACAAGGCGAAGGTAATGATAAGCTGCCAGCCCAGACCACTTCCATGTGCATTTACTCATTTACTTGTTCCTGTGGAGCAGGTTAAATAGGTTGCACGAGCCGGCGCTTATCCAAGAGGATACGGGAGCATCTGCCAACATGGCTTAAAAAAGGCGAAGTCAGGAACATCAACAGTTCCATTCTTGCTCATGTGGTGGACTCTGGACACCGTGTTGACCCGAACGAATCCTTTAAGGTGATCTACAAGGTCTCACCAGAGTACCCAAAGTCCATGGGTCAACGGCTGCTGGCAACAGCGGAGGCCATGGCCATTCGCCTGATGAAGCCGGTGTTGTGCGCGCAGAAGAATCTTCTTCAGGCCCCAAGCCTAGCATGGCCAATGGCTGCAGAACTACCAGCATTTTCCATGCGTTCTTTCCCCTCTCCCTCTCCAAATTACCCTGTCACTACCCCCTTTTTATCAACCCAAGCCCCTATTCCCAAGACTAAGTTGATTAGAACGATAATTAATTGACTGCTTGTTACCCTGTACCTTCCCCTTCCATATAAATTTAATGGCCCGAAGAGAATTTATCGAAAGTATACGTATGCTCGCCAACTGTCCTTCTGAATTATCAAATGGGAATTTTCGCAACGTTAAATCCAATTACTTTTTACTGTTAAAATTGAACATTGCAGAAGCTGGACATAAACGCACAATATTGCGATCCCGTTCAGACACTCCCCAACCTGGGAAGTTTTAGACATACGAACACAAAGGACACCAAGTCTGGGATCTCGTAAATTTTAGCTTATGAAAACACGTGTATTGAGTTATTATAATTATTACTTAGGGATGTAAATTAAAGCACAGTACATTGCCGCTTAAAATGATATTAAATAATGACATAGGAATCTTTCGAGTAATGGACGGCCGTTCGGAACGGAACTAAGTTGCACTGTCTTTTTCCTGGTGATTTATAGGGGACTCCTAGTGGCCCAACTGCGACTGCAATGCTCAACTCCTCGCCTCTCGTGACTGTTAGCACGTATGCACCAGTGTCTGCCTACCCCGCTCTGAGCCTGACTCATATGCGGCCTCACTGAAGGCGCTTGTGACGACGTCCCCGCTCTCACACTTCAGACACCAGCCTCTTCGCGGGTGGTCGTTCGTTCGTCTGATCGTCGACTTCCTCTTCCTACAGTTAATCGGGCCCGGAAATCGCAGCGGCAATGGACCTCCCTATTAACGCAGTGGTTTAACACTGCGATAGACTTCATAAGGTCGAGGTAAGCAGAGTGATATCTTTATCGAGTAATCTAGGTTAATAATGTTAATGCTGCAATCTTCCAGGCCCGGTTTTTTAGGAGAAGCGAAGTCATGGAAAAGCCAGAGTGGTAGGAAGAATATTTTCTGTACAGAAGGATTGGAAGAATAGTTAGCAGGAAGTTTTGACTGTCAGACGAGTGTAGTCCGTTCCTTAGTCGGGTCGGGTCACCGCACTGAGGTCTGTTTCCAGACGGATTGAGGTCAACCTACTAAACGAGGTTAGTCTTTTGACGCGGGAATCTCATTGGACGAATTGATGCAAGGCCACTGTGGATTAGGCCAGCACGGGGGGGGGGCATGGTGCGTACGTTCTCCAGCGTCAGTTTGCACTTGGCCCTCGAGGCACGGCGAAAACTGCCTTCACAGGAGGCCCTATGCGCCGAGTGACTTCGTCTGTGGTGTCAGGTGTTAGGAAGCAGTCGGGCTGCACGGCTACTTCATGCTCTGCTGTCAGAGTGACAGTTACACCGTCTGTCTTGCAGGAGGTGACCATTTATTTCTTGCCTCCCAGTGCCAAGTCCCAGTTGTGATCTTAGTGCCAGCAACTAATCAGTTTGACTGATAGACTAACCCCAATAGGGGTCAGTTAGCGTAACCTCTCTTCAGATGAGATCAAAAAATATTTAGTTTGGGGAGTCCGGTGGGAAAGAAATGCATCTACGAAAACTTTACTTCATCTTGACGTAATCTTCTCGTCTAATGCTGGTTCAGTTGGAAATTGGGGAGTTTTTACTCCCCTGTAACTTAAGCCACAAGTCACGCGTCAAAATGGTTTTTCTGACCACTAAGCGCACTGGAATTTAGCGGCCGCTTGGGTGTCTCAGACGGAAACAGCAGGGAAATGTTCCCCCCATAAGACTGATTTTGACGCCCAAACGAACAACCGACGGTGGCAATTAGTACACAGCGAATGCTACCCAAATTACTCCAGGGTAAAAAATTAACGTCGTCAGTACATTCTGTAGAACACACCTTGACGGCTTGGAATATTTGCCCACTTTTGGGTAACACAAAGTCCCTCTGAACAGACCTTGGGATATAAATTTGGTCGTGTGTGAATTGGTTTGTTGGGAAGTGAACACATAAGACCCCCTTTCGGAGCGGTATCCCACGCGATATATTTTATCAAAAATAAACTCATCTGTGAAAGAATAATGTTTATTGCATGAATTTTCTAGTCTGGTTCCCCAGCTCGTCGTCAGACAAAGGAAATTTTGGCGAAAACAGTTACCTCAAAATAATGACTTGACCAGAAGAAGAAGACTCGATCACTGGAACAAGAGTTTTAATTTCCTGACGTTTCGGATTCCGTCGGGAATCCTTAATCATGCTTTCTAGAACTGGCATATTCTCTACTATTGCCAATGACTTGACTGTGTAATCTTGTGTTAGCCATCGTTTCGAGACTAGAAAATTAACGTAAGCAACATTGTTCTTTCCCAAATAACTTTATTGTCGTCAGTTTTATGCATCTGGAGCAGGTTTTTAAGAAATGAAGATATGAGGCTTGAGTTGGCTTCCACTTCTGAAACCATAATATTGTCTTCCCTCTTCTATGGGATCAAAAAGAGGTTTTTATTCGTGTGGAAGAAAGTTTCCTTCATGTCATCATCCAGACCTGCACAATGGTAAGCTTGAACCGCGTAAGGTCGGTATATTCCATCCTAGTACGATTTTCGTAGACGGATTTATGAAGTTGGAGCACGTGTTCTGCAGAACTTGCAACAAAGGTTACTTTCGTACGTTTTTTCGAATTTTTCGTACATATTTACACCTTTTTGAAGTTTTTAATATCTTTTTTGCAACGTTTAAATCTCTACTTTATTCCTTTATTTCAAATATTTTTTTATACAAAGAAACATTTGAAATAAAGGTGTAAATGTGTTTGAAGCCGGATTCGCTATTGTGCTAAATGACGACTTTCGAATAGGAAGATGCACAGGAGGTCTATCATACCAAAGGCAGAGGAGCCGTCCACGTCAAAAAATTTGTCGTTTTACCGTTGGAAGATCAGCCTCGTTCAGGTTGACCATCAGACTTGGACAATGAGGGCTTGCTCTCAACTCTTTAGCATGGAATATCATAAGGCAGTTGGTATTTGGGAGCAGTACTTAAATTCGAGCAAAATACGGTCTTGAGACATTTGCGGCCAGTTGACCTTGTCTATAAGGAGCCCCAACCTAATAGTCATTGTTCTCAGAGACTTAAATGCGCCAATGAGCACGAAATATGCTACTAAGCCTTTATTGTCAAGAAAGTTCCTGCCGAGAGTCTGGTCAGCGCCCCTACTCACCGCCAACATAATCTATTGCCTTCTCAGTCACAGGTAATTAGCATAGATGCGTAAACGCTTGCGTCCTCAGCTGCCCCATCAACCTGGCACCCTCCTGCCAACCGCAATCCCCCACGTTGTCTACAACACTACTCTTGGTACGTATCTCATTTCATTGTTCTTCCTCCGTTTGGATTTTTTCGCCTGAATTCCCGTCAGTGAAGGGAGAATTTGTGGTGGCCCAACTCCGCATGCAACGATCAACCTCTTGCCTCTCGCGACTGTTAGCACGTAGGCACCACTGTCTGCCGAACTTCTGACATCGTTGACAGAAGCGGGGTAGAGATTCCAATCTCGCTATAGCTGTCGGTTATTCGTTTTCCGATGAAATTACTTCAGTAATTATACGATAACCTCAGTTCTGTTCAGACAATCTAGCGTGAAGTGTTTATGGTCTAGGCTGAAGATGTGTTAGTCAGAATTGCGCATATGCTCTCCCTCCCCCAGACAGGACGTGGGAATTGGAAAGCCCAACCCCACATACACGTAGTACAGGTAAATTCCATGAGTAGTGAGCATACCCATGTTCTAACGCTAACACTAACTCCAGTTCAGACCTAGTCCCACTTGTACCTTCATTTTGTTCAGAATATACATTTTGCAGGCGGCAGCCTGACGTGGGATTTGTTGCACGATAGCTAATATTACAACCCTACTTAAGTAATCTTTTCTGAACGAAAACGCATTTCATAAACACTTCATGAAATAACACATCTACGGCAGATATTTGGTTCTACTAATTGACTGTGGTTGCACGGGGAAGAAATCGAACGCCTTGCCGAAGTGAATGTAGTTTCTGATTTCATCACAAACTGCACAGTCAAATGTGAATATCCTCACGATTACTGAAGGTTTCTTCGAAGTAGTCGCACGATAATCTTGAACACAACTTTAAAGAGATATGCCGAGAATCGCCTGGAAGGTGTCGCAATGAAGATCAGTGAGCTTAACCGAAATCTTCATCAACGAATGGCAGTCCTGGATGACTTAAACGATGAAGAAAGAATGAACGTCAGCAGCTACGTGCAGACTGTGAATCAAAGACGTATGGAAGTAAACCGGACAAAACTCATCCGCAGTATCAATCCGACGAAGGCTGAATCCTCGTTCCCAAGTGATCCGGAGTGGTACGTACATAATTTTACCAACATGACGCTGGACAAAAACCTGCTTGAAATACTATCCCTAGGCCACAAATTTTGTTTTCTAATAGAAGGCCGAAGAGATTAGGGGCAGAAGTGCAATTCGAAAATCTTTTGAGTCAGACACATGACTTAGTACCTACAACCTTGATCCCCTTTGATCCTTTTACACCTCTCCCCCTCTCTCTCTCCCTTGTTACTACTGATTGGTTTACCTAAAACTTTCGTCAACTCTACCCTCCCTTATATTACTGTATTGCCTGATGATGAATTAATCGAAAACGTTCGTTCGCTTAACTGGACTTCCTTAAATTGAACAGGATCAACTGTCATACTTGAAGTACCAGCTATCTGTGTGACGATACTCACCTGGGACTATAATGGAAGCCCTCGTCGTTATTAAAATGGCTATAGACTGGGATTAAGAGCTCAACGAGAGAACGTAGGACAGGGAATATTACTGTTTCCTATGAAAAGAAATAAAGGCTATATATTTTAAAAAAGGAAACTGTTTAGGTCGTATTTGTCGTACTTAGAACATTTGCAGGGGTCTGAACAACGGTTGTACTCGGATTACTAAAATAATCAGCTCGAAATCCCAGGTGGGAAATAAAAAAACAGAATTCACGAGAATGAGAGGTTTATTGTGTACAGAACTCCCAATTGCTGTCTCAGGTGGCAATGGCCACTGGCGTCTCCAGGGCTAGTGTTGACTGTGTCCAACCAGACCTGAGAGAGTATGAGACAGTGGTTGCAGCTGCTTAAGTACGATTGTGAAGCGAGTTCAAGTGGTTTGTTATTGGTGTGTTGCAATTTGCCCGAGGGGATGTCGCCTGTGGAGGTGTTTGCTGCATCGGTCAATTCAAGTGGCCCTTAGGCAGGCGTGCTTAATAGGACGCGGGTGTGTGCGTGACTGAATATCGGTCAAGTGGTCTTCAGGTCAGCGAGTGGAACAGCCACCTGCGAAACCCTTGGCACAGAGAGCATTGGGAGGCGTAACAGCATGAATGGCCATCCGCCACGCATTAACCGGCCGTAAAACCGACTTGCATAAAGTAAAACTTTTAATGCCTATACTTCCAGATGTCGTCATGGGTCTAGTAATCTTTCTGAAATACATGTTCCACTCAGGTTTTATGGTAGACCATACTGGCAGCACAGGTTTCTAGTCTGGTCTTTCACATGACCAATGCATACACTACTGGTTTGCTTTTTTAGTGGCTTAAGGTTATTATGTAATTAGCCTATTGTGGCTGATGGACTTCGCCCAAGTATTCGTATGAACCTGTAGTAATCCAACCCCGCGTGCACTTCTCAAGATCCACCTTTTCGCTTTCTACATGGAACCGGGCTGGAAGATCGCAGCGTTAAGAGTTTTCTCAATTAACTTAAGTCATTGCTTTAGGTACGCATCACGTAAATACAAAAATCTTGCCAAACTTTATCTTTGGAGGCTTGATGCAAATATCACGGGGCCACTACCCGAAACCTAAACCTCATCGTCATTCTTGCCGTCTAAAACCCCCGCCGAGAAAGCACGCTAATCTTGCGAGCGATGCACGTTTGAAGTCCGCAGCGGTTCGCGACAGTTGACGTGCACAAGCCAGCCAACCGAAATTGTCTATGGAAATGAAGTTGGTAGCAGTAGACAAATGGCTAGGGGGCCCGTACGTAATCGCGGTGCCCTGGATTAGGATGTGCCATTGGGTATAATTTATCATCCTAATGCCGCAAGTTGAGAGTTGCACTCGGAGTTGCTTCGCTACATGCCTAATGACGGCAACTTTGAACCCAATCTTCGCAGTCTTGAAGAAACTGTGCATGTAAATTAGTCCCGACTACTTGCTAGCCCTAGTCTCCCACCCCCGGTAACAGGCGACCTTAAGCGTTTTCGTAAGTTGAGTTGTCTTTATGTCTTAAAAGGCAAGTTTAGTTAAAATAGCGTTCACGAAAGAAAAATAACTCGCAATTTGCTTGTTCTCGCCATCTACTTTTACTTTTGTTCCTTTTTTACTCCTGAATCTCACACCTCCCCCCACAAGTCCGACAGTTTTTCTCATAAAAAAAACCCTTGGGAGTTTTTTTTTCACTGTCTGCTCTTTTTTTTCTCCAAACTCATGACTCAGGATAGCTGGCCTCGCCAACAGTCTGAAATACTCTTTTTATGCTACCACGACACGCACTTACAAATAAAAGTACAAAGGTAATTTACTAACACATCCCTCAATAAACTGATACTGAATACTCATGCCTAGGTATGGATTCTCACTGTGAGGGTTGGTAAATCCTCTCTCAATAGTACTCAGGTGACCCACCCTCGAGTTTAACGCTCAAAATTTTGCCTCTCCCGACTGTTAGCAAGTGCACACCAGTGTCTGCCGACCCCAAACCCATCTGACCAATCATCTCAGACATGACCTCACGTGAGATGCTGAACGACGACGCACGCTCTCACGTCGGACGCCGCCCTCGTGGCTGTACGCTGCACGTTTGTCCGGTTGCCAACTTTCCCCAACTTATTCCTCATTCCATCTGTACAGAATATACTCTTCCTCCCACCTGGCATCTCACTTCTTCTCTTCCCAAACTGAACCGGGCCTGAAGATCGCAGCCGCTAGGGTCTTCCCAATTAATTTAAGCCACTGCGATAAACCTTCGGAGTGAGCCGGCAAAGTTTTATTCCGACTGAGTTACCCCAAGTTGATAAAACAGTTTGTAGAAGCTTGAAAAGCAGCAACATATTACAGCGTATTTTCGAGTTTCTCAGGGAATCCTCAGCAATAATGATGAAACCACGCACCTTTCCAAAGTGGGTTGCGTGAATTTAAAAATCTTTGTTTTTCGGTATTGTGGAGGTATAAACACAAAATTTAGCCAGATGGTCTACACATAAATGTGGAGTTTCTGAGCACTATCAAAGAGTTAAGGTTAAAATCTAACAGCTGCGATAGTCAGGCCCGGTTCCTCAAGGAGATGAAGCAGAGGTGGTTGGGGGGGCAGAGTGGTAGGAAACGTTTATTCTGTACAGAAGGAGTGGGAGTTAGGTTGGAGGAACTTGACAATCGGACTGGTCTGCGTTCGCTTCCTAGTGGGGCGAAATCCGGTGTATCGAGAGCGTGGGATCGTCAGAGGCGCCTAAAAGTGATCTTTGCGTGAGTCAGCCATCGGAGATGATTGGCCAGACTGCACTGCAGTGTGCAGGTACTTCCCATCCACGCGAGGCCAGAGGTTGAGTGTCGGTATGTGCGCGCGCGTTGGCCGCCATGGGGGATCGGGCGTTGATGCAGGCTGCGGTCACCGACGCCGGGCGACCGGCTGCCATCACGTGACCTCGTGTGTTTGGCATGCGCGCGTTTGAAAGAAATAGGCCTATAGCCACTAAAGCACTGCGAACAGGATAAAAACGCTCACAGCAAGCACGTCTTCCTAAACACCTCCAACTACACAAATTTCTGCCCACTTGACCTCCAACACTCCCGGTTATTTGTCTGTGCAGCTCGTTTATTCCTCAGTAACATTACTCTCCAGTAAGTTGAAGTTGAAATCTCCTATCTGTGTGAATTTGGCGGTGAAACACGCGGTTATACCTTTCAGCTGACTGCAATCTACTGTGAGAAGACGATTCGATCGCTGGTAAAATATTTTTATTCGCCTGACGTTTCGAGATCCGTCGCGGATTCATCCTCAGAGACACAAGCAAAAAGCAGTAGCAGATATCTGTTATCAAAGCGGCCTGAGAGAGTGATAGCAATGCTTTGTTTTCAGAATATAATTCGAAAAGTTTTACGGAAAAAACGTCACCCATTCACTGTGAATAGAATCAGGCACACAATCGACATCACAGCGGGAGATCATGAACCATGCATAATAGCTGAACATTGCAATTGTCAACAACATGACGAATCGTCCTTTAATGAGTTGCCGAATTTGGGCCAAACTGGATTTTTTTCAAAGCACTGTTAGCCTCGTGCACCAATGACCTCATTGTTGTACAGTGTAGGGGGTGCTGCAAGCGAAATGCCTACCGTGTGCGAAAGACTGGCAATCGCTCGCAAACCAACATTAAGTAGGGTTGCAATACTGATTACAGTAGTCGCCGGTTATTAAGCTCAGCTCGGGCCCAGACCGAATTGGGCACTAACCGGACAGCCCTAGTTCTTAATTAGCAAACACAGTATAGGCACTTCGCATTACACACTTACTGTATTATGTGTAGAGCTTTGTTATGTATAAGAAACGAATGCTGTTTGTCTGTATTTTACGTAATGACAAAAAAAAATATTTGCGACACGTAACCAGTTGCGCACGCAGAGAGATGAGAATTTCACTTTATCCTGTTGGCAAACTGGGCTTTGTAGCCGGCAACTGGGCTTATAAGCTGGCGGATTTTGCTGTGTAAAATTCCGTCCCAAGCTGACTTGGGCTTAATACGCGGCTGGGCCTATTAACTGTGGGCTTAATAACCGGCGACTATTGTATCGTACAGTCTAAGCTCAAGTATTTCGAATCACGTTAGGATGCCGGCTTTTTAATGAGCTTCTTTCTGACCGCTTATAAAGTGTAGATTTTGAAAAAATAGCTTCTTAAATTGTGTGTAGTTTTATCATCGATTTTGACTGCCTGTATGTATTCAAATATATTTTATAGAAAGCACGCACGAAAATATTTTTTTTTTACTATTTTGGTAGCAACTTACGCCTTCTTTGATGTTTGTAAATGAAGAAAGGGTATCTTTCGGTTTTAAAAAAGGTTTTTAAATCGCCGAATCATTTTGAAATTCAGCGACTGCTACAACTGAACTCAAGATTTGCAAACGGCATGCTGTATTCATTCTGTTTAAGGAAAAAATATTTTTGCCTACAGTTTGAAGAAGAGATCGCATAATTATCATAAAATTTTGCAATAGATGTGGATTACGCTGTATACATTATAGGCAATAATAATAAATTGACGAACACAACCTATTATGAATGAACGCCTCACAGTCGTAAGGGATCTCATACTTGGAATATTTTATAGAACGGGAGGATACCATTTCTTCATGTACAAAAGTTAAAGAAGGTGTAGACTGCTACGAAACGGATACAAGAAAAAATATTTTAGTGCATATTTTCCCTAAAGTATATTTGAATCTATAAAGGCAGTAAAAACCAATGGTAAAAATGCATACTATTTAAGTAGCCATTTTTCAGAATCTGCATTTTTTTCTGACGTGGCTGATAAAAAGATTTATGGTTAGACTGCACGATAATCAGCATTGCAACCTTACGTAATGTTGTTTTGCGAGTGGTTATCAGTCTTTCGAAAATGGCGGGCATTTTTCTTCCAGCACTCGCCTTACTGTAGTTCAAATAAACGAAGAGGGGTAAGAATTGGATTATGCTGGGCACATAAGTCCAACCGATCTATTTATAAAAGTAGAGAGCGGAAAGAGCATGGCGGCTCAATTTCAAAAGCCCGCGGCACTCATCTGGCCTTGTTGGCTTTGAGGTTAGCCGCCCGCCGCAGTCGCGACCATACCTGCCACTTTTGTGTGCCACCATCACAGTGCGGCCGACGGCGCCACGTGCCAGCCTTGGCACGCCTTCCAGACTTGACCCACGGACAGACAAACGAACCAAATTCACCCGCACCCGTAAGTACAACAAGTACGTTAGCACCCGTGTCGACCGCCTCGTGCTGCTAATGCCTCAGCCTTGGGAGGGTGCCTGACCAGTTTTTGACAGTTTTTCATTGGCCTTAGCCCAGATGATGATCGAGTGTTGAACTTGTTGTGCGGTAGGCTGCACGCGTCTGCTGTTCATTTTTAGAGACCCCTGGCAAGAGGAGAGGGCCAGGCAGCGGAGTGAGCGTCGATTTCGACGATGGCCTCCACAACAGGCTAGTGCAGGGGCAGTGACTTGCGTGGGAATTAGTTTTATCATGTCGTCGCTGCTGTCCGACGCCCTCCTAACTCCTGACGCCACAGAAGTGGTCTCGTAGTGACAATCTTGGTCGCCCAGTCGCGCTCAACACAGAGCAATGGTCCATGTCCGCATGCGAGGCGCATGCGTGTTTAAATCACGTTGGGGTCACCAGTTATCGAGGAGTGTTAAGGCTAAGAAGGTGTAACCCTAACAGCATCATCAACTGCCTTTCTAAATTAGCCGAAAGACTTGCGCGAAATCTACCGCAGTCTCTCTCTCTCTTACCTCGTCCACCTGAGCTCGGTGTCAAGACAAAGACAAGAAGTGGGATCGGGAGCAGGTGGCTGGCGCGACCAGAGCCCCCCTGACGCGTGTCAATAACGCCCCTCCTAATTTTCGGCATTTTTTATCGGCCCGATATTTTTGAATAATACCTGCCGTAGCCTGATCTGGCTCCCGCGTTGGTCCAGCGTATCTATCCTGCGGCCCGTTTAGGGGGCACATGGAGCGAGTGAACAGTGCAGAGTGGAATTGAGGCAAATGTTCGCATCCCATTCGTATGCGTACAGATAGAGAAGTAGAAGGCGTGTAGATCAACGGAATCATCTTTTTTATTCCTCTGAGCTTTCAGACTGTTACTGGAGTCCATTCTTAGAGATAAAAGCGTCAATGCATTATTTAAAGTGACTGCCCACACCTACGAGACCGGTCACAAGTTTAATTTCGCAGCTGCGAGGATAATCGCCCCCACCGGCAACAGGACAGGCCGAGAATTGATTTAAATCTGGGCCTTGGATGAGAACTCAGTCAATCGATTAATTGATCTGCTGCCGGCATACACCGCCCTGCGCAGGCATCGCCGGACTGATGGCACTGTTGGCTGCTTGGCCCTCCCCCATAACGGTTGATTGGCCCTTGCCCTCCATAACTGTTTTTTGTTTTCGTTGACACTTTTGTCTCTGCGGTGGACTCCAGTAAGAGTCCGAAAACTCGCAGAAATAACATTATGATTCCGGTGATCGACCCACCTTCGCTTTCCCTAGTGCATACAGAGGCACGATGGCATGTGCCAATTTTGAGAGGGATCACCAGCTGTTGATGGTATGGGCAGCACAGTCCTAAGCTGTGAGTTATGCAGGGGAGGCCGATGGAAAGTCGGATGGAAGGTGGGTAAGAGGACCCTCGTTAAAATGGTGATAATATCGTCCCTTTGCTAGGGGAGGCAAAAGTGCATCCAACGTTGTGTGTTCCGAGGAATGTCGGATCAGGCGAAGTCATCAGTGAAGTGGTTCCGGATGGACGACAAAGCACATCGGATGGTTGAAGGTTCATAAGCAGATGAGAACGGCATCACATGTCCACGGGGAGACCAGAAAAGTGGATATGATGGGAAGCGGGGAGTCTGCATCGTTTAGCGTAAATTAGAGGGGACGCCTATTCAGTACCGAGTCACAGTCGAAGTCCCCAGACTTGAGGGGCGTAATCCTGTTCAATGGGTATGTACCTCATTTCATGCCAAGGTGTCAGCAGTGCACAAGAAAACTTACATCAGAGGTCGTGGTCGCAGTGGATATTTAGGTTTTCCAGGTCGATTTTGTAGTGACTAAACTCCGAGTGCAACGCTCAACCTCTTGCCTCTCCCAGCAGTTAGCACGTGTGCACTTGCAGGCCGACCCAAATCCAGTCTGGCCAAGCACCTTCAAGGCTGACTCACACAGGAGCTTGTAGTGACCTCCAATGCAACCTCCACATGAGGTCACGTGACTGCAGGGCTCGACTTAGCTATTGGACGGTTGCCGACTTCGCGAGAAGCCACATTTAGCAGACCGACCTCAATCCATCCCATGAGATGCCTCCATTATAAGGCTATCCCTAATTAGTACGTTGGTCTCAATTCGCCTGGTAATTGGCCCTCAATGCTAATTGACAAGGACCTCAATGCGGCGACTGTTGTTCGGTCTGCACTCCGGACCGAGTGGATTGAAGTACGCTGGCCTGACAGTCAAACCTCCTCTTACCTATTCTCCATTCCTTCTGTACAGAACATACTGTTCCTACCACTCCGGCCTTCCCAAGACTTCGCTCTTCTCATAAGGAACGGGGCCTGAAGGTCGCAGTGACAAGGGATTACTCTATTAGGTCTACTTCATCGATAAGCTCACTGCGAGGCCTGTCACACTCATACTCACACACTCGCCCAGCTGCCAACTTCCTTCTACCTAATCGTCACTACTTCTTAAGGAATACATTATTGAGTTTGAGCTTGTTCTCGGCCACGGAAGCCATAGGGCCACGCCGAAGGCCTTCTGTGCACATAAGATCGGGTTTGTGAGTCGTATGGCCACAGCTTCTGCCGTCGAAAGTATCCGTTGACGTAGAAACTTGGCATGTTTCCCTGGTACTTTATACAAGACACGAAACGCTTGGTTTACGTCTACCCGGTGACCGCTTTTGACCAATTGAGCCAAAATCGCACTAGATATTGACTTGACCTCACCTTTATTTAGCCAGGCAGGATAGTGTTCTTGCATACGTTTGGATAGCCACCTAGTTGTTCGACCAATGTAACTTGTCCAACAGGAGCATGTAATGTTGTAGATGCTCATGGAAGGCAAGGAGATACTCCCGTTCCAGACCTCATCAATGTGCATCTACAACTTTATATGCTCCTGTTGGACAAGTTACATTGGTCGAACAACTAGGCGGCCATCCAAACGCATGCAAGAACACTATCCTGCCTGGCTAAATAAAGGTGAGGTCAAGTC
>JAYGXS010000154.1:21456-46322 GCA_036362985.1 Ligula intestinalis
TCACAGACGGCGCAGTTGGTCCACCACTGGTGTCTATCAGATGGGTCATAAGCACTTCATCGAACCGCAGTTCATCAGCGCCTCGCCACCTGCCATTTGCAAATGGCAGGTGGCGAGGTCATTGACGTTCATTTTCTAGTCGAAACATCAACACCAAAAAAAGAGTAACGCAATACAACAGTGGGAAGTGTTGGATTCACCTTACTTAATATTTGAAATAAGCAGCTATTTCCATGATTAACTAAAAAGGCTTATTCCTTTCAGTATACTGACGTAAGTTGTATTTGTATGTGCTGACTTTAAGTGAGTCATTCTGCAGTTCAATGCCATTATCCAATCCCTGCTGGACTAACGGATGGCGTGTTAAAACCATTAAGATTATTGGCAATTCGACCTACTTAAGAGATTTAAGTAGGTGGCTTAAATACATAAGGGCCTTTAGAAGAGCCCTCATGGAATTCCTCTTGGAATTGTTAAATACCACTGGCGAAGGAAGCAAGTGATCATTGGCCGAAGAAAAAACCTCATAGAAAGGCTTTGCATTAAAAAGCTGGAAACACACAATAAGTTCAACTGGGGTTCGGATTGCACACGAAGGACGTAATTTGCCATTATCAGCCACGTACGTGGAAAAATACTGCACTTACCTTGCATATAAATTGTATTCGTTTTTTCAACCGGAATTGGCTTTTTTCGCTGACTTTTTGAAACTCAAGTCAAGTCAAGTCAAATTTATTAAAGGAAATATAGGCAAACGCCTTTGAACTCCCTCTTGGTACATAGGATTTAAGAAATGCATCGGCAAAGCTGAACATTCTAAAGAAGTCGTTGACGCAATTTCAAAGGACTTCTCAGTATCAGTATCAGTATATTGAGGGTATGTAGGAAAAATTCCTTTGAGTGCCCTAGTTGTACATATGTGCATTGGTACCAAAAAATTTGTTGCTTAGACTGTTGGCGAGGCCAGTTGTCCTGAGTCATAGGATGAAAATAGGAGCAGACAGTGTAAAAACTCCTCAGAGATTTTTAGGAGAAAAACTCTCGCCCTTGTGGAGGTAATACGTGGGATTTAGGAGAAAAAAGGGGGTTCCCACTGGGGGTGGGGCATTGCAAAGGTTCCCAGGATCATCACCGTGTGGAAGCCACGTCCTGATTCTTCCTTGCTGATTGCGGAGTCCGCCGCGGAATTGGAAAAAACAGAGTCATCCGTCCAGATCGTCGACAGTCCGGTTTGGGTCAAACCAAGGGTAACTGTTTAGACCGGCAGGTCTGGCTGATAAGATCGCCAGCGGGTAATCACGGTACGCAGATAGCCAAGTAGGGCAGAACGCGGAGACCTTCGCATGAGGCTGTACGTGGGAGGGCGTTATA
Source organism: Ligula intestinalis (assembly GCA_036362985.1). NCBI lineage: Eukaryota > Metazoa > Platyhelminthes > Cestoda > Diphyllobothriidea > Diphyllobothriidae > Ligula > Ligula intestinalis. Next base: position 22,828 of record JAYGXS010000154.1, read on the forward strand.
AATAGCAAACGTGAATGAATATAAAAACGAATACTTCGGAAAAATTGGAAGTAGTATTATTGTTATTGCAAATTGTCAGTTCCGATCCATCGTGCACTGCCTTATCGATCCAGTTTTTGCTTAAAACCCGCTAGCGATTCTGACATAACAACGTGCTGAGGAAGCGCATTCCACGATCCGACCACCATTTTTGAAAAGAAGTGTTTCCGAGCGTCCAGCCTGGCCCCTGTCACCTTTAATTTGATGGGATGACCCCTTAGATTCGTGGTCGTTGCCAATTCGAAAAAATCCCCTGATATAAGACAGCAGTCTTGAAGACGTTATACGCGGAATGCTAGTATTAGGTCCGCCTGAAGCTGCCTGTAGCGCAAAGGGAAGAGGTTGAGATTCGACAGCCGTGTTTCATAAGGCTGCGAGCCCTGCCCTATAACAAGTTTGGTTGCGCGCCGTTGTAACTTTTCCAGGATATTGATGTCTTTCCTGGCCCAGGGTCTCCAAGCTTAGATAGCGTATTCTAGGTGCGGTCGTACGAAGGTTCCGAAGACTTTTGTGAAGCACTCTTCATTGAAGGAAGAAAAAGCTCGTTTGATGAGGTATAGGATCGAAATCGCAGACTTGGCTACCTTTGTGCAATGCAGGGAGGGTTTAAGTGAGGGTTTGATCCAGACTCCCAAGTCTTTCTGGGCATTCACTTCCTTCAATCGTATGTCATTCAGTCGGTAAGCCGTGCCGTTTGAAGAACCGGATTTACCGACTCGAATGGTGGTGCACCTGCTCTCATTGAACGGTAAGAGCCAGTCCACCGACCATTTTTGAAGTCTATTCAAAGTTTACTGTAAGTGCACTTCGTCAGCCACAGTTCGAATTTCGCTCCAAAGTTTTATATCATCGGCAAACATGGCGATGCCGCAATCCAGTTCCCGGACACAGTCGTTGATGTAGATAACAAACAAGATAGGGCCAAAAACGGAGCCTTGGGGAACACCACTCTAAACCTCAAACTTGGCTGACTGTTTGCCGCTGATGTGGACAGTTTGCGAGCGCCGATTAGGAAGCTTTTTATCCACGTAAGGAGCCTACCCCTTATTCCTATGCGGCTGACTTTATAAAGGAGGCGGTGTTGCGGCACGCTATCAAAAGCATTTTTGAAGTCAATATAGACAGCATGCACTGAGTTTCCACTATCGACTGCCTCAGTCGACCGTTCTAAACAGTAGAGCAAGTTTGTAACGCAGGACCTTCCTCTACGAAAACCATGCTGAGCATCCGATAGCAGATGGTTTTGTTCCAGGAACTGCATAAGTTGTTGTTTGATAATTTTTTCCATGATTTTGCAACAGATTGCAGTAAGGCTGACTGGTCGGTAGTTATTCGCTGAGACCAGGCTTCCCCCCTTGTAAAGCGGTGTAATCCTGGCGGATTTCCAATCTACTGGTAGGCATCCGGTTTCGAAGGAGGTTTGGAAGAGCATAGAGAGTGGTTTGGCCAACTCATTGGCGAGCTTCTTCAAAATCTTGGCTGGTACGTTGTCGGGACCTGGTGACTTAGATTCTTTTAAGCTTAAGAGTTCCTTAAGAACAGCAGCCTCGGGGAATTGGACAGTCTCAACTACTGTATCAGCTTCAGTGTCATCGGTGGGGTGATCGTATGCCGTTTCCTTTGTGAAGACTGATCGGAAAAATTTCAACAGATGATCAGCCTTCGCTCCATCATCTATCAAGTCTCTTCCCTCAGCGGTCCTTAGCAGGGTTATCTGATCCTTTTTTTGGTATTCTGCTTGAGATAACTGTAAAACAGTTTTGGGTTCACTGTAGCCCGGTTTAGCAAGTCTGCTTCGAAAGCCCGTCATGTTTTGAGAATAAGACCCTTGACCCGGTTTCTCTGAGTTTTGTAGGCACTGACAGATGCAGGAGTCCTGTCTGCTAGCATTTTTTTCCACAGCTTCCGCTTTTTGTTCACTTCTTTTTTTAGGCCTGCGTAAGCCATCGCGGTCTAGTGTTCACCTTTTTTCGCGAAATTGGACAGTGGTTGTCGATGAGTCTGTGCAGTGTGGTCCGGAACGCTTCCCAGTCCGCAGTTATGTTTCCAGAAAAAAGAGTTTCCCAATTGGCGCGCGTGAGTTCGGTCTTCATTCGATCAAAATTGCCTCGCCAAATATTTCGTCTGGCTGTGGAGGGTCTCTCCGGTATTGAGAATAACGAGTACTCCCATAGCAGTACAACATGCTTGCTTTTACGTAGTAGTGGGAGACATGACACTTCGTCGATGCTGTCCTGCGATTTCGTGAGAACGAGGTCCAGACAGTTAGGCTGTTGGCCATCGCCCATTCTTGTCGGAAAAGTGACGCGTTGCGTGAGAAATAACTTCAGAGTCATTATCAGAAGGCAGCTGTCGAAGGTTAGGTCGGAGCTATGTGCGCAGGCCGCACCCCAGTCGATGTGAGGCGCGTTAAAGTCCCCCACAATCAGGATGTCCGATCGTGCAGTAATCTTTTCCAGCTCGTCTAGCAAGGAGGCATCCACTACTGGCTCTCTTCTCGGTGGTCGGTAGAGTGTCAGTACATCGAGGTTGGGTGCATCTGGTACTTTAATGGACAGCCAGATGGCCTCGGAAGTACACGCCAGTTTATCCGTTTTGTCTAAAACTGTGATTCCATTTTTCACGTATGTTGCTTCTTGCTTGTTTCAAGTAATAAACTCACACGCAGTTTACACGAGCCAGCAGTGTAACTGAGGAAGAATAGCAGACAGTGAAAAAACTCCTAAGGCTGGCTCAAAATTCAAAATGGAATATCATTTTTGGTTTTTAGGAGAAAAGCCGTCGCTCGTGGGGAAGCATGTGAATGATAGGGGCATGATGCTTCTGTGAATGTTGACGGTAGCCTTGGCGTCCATGACGAGTTATATCTACACCCAAAGGACCATACGAGAAGGAGACATCGGAGTCACGAGAACGTCCCGAAGACCGGAGATGCGACCATGATACGTCTTTGCTGTGCCAAGAGCCGAGGAACCCGCCACGTCGTCAGCAGTCAATGGATACGAGAAAGGGTTGACAGGGCAACGTAGCCTCGGACCATAGGTGCGGTAGATGCGTCCTCAGACACGATCGGCGCAGATCGCATAGTGAGTAGAGACGTCATATAAAATTTAATTCTGAGCCGGGCGCAGAACTCACATTCCAGTCAATATGGGGGGCGTTAAAGTCTCCTATGACCATGAAATCGGATCTCTTAGCAATTTCTTCGACTCCTTCTATCAGACTATTGTTTGACTGTTGGTTGCTCGATGGTGGACGGTAGGCCACCGTGATGTCAAGGGTCTGTGACCCCGGTGTTCTAACTGTTAGCCATATACCCTCTATATTGCCCGAAAGGTTTTCGGATTTGTCGGGCACGAGCAGGCCGTGTCTAACCTAGATTAGCACAGACCCACCGTGACGCCCGACTCTATCTTTTCGGAAAACTTGAAACCCGGTGAGAGCAATTTCCTGGTCGCTTACCTTCGTGGACAACCATCTTTCTGTTATGCAGACGACGTCTGGTTCCAGTTGGCACGTAATAATCTTAAGCTCATCTAATTTGGAGAGCAGGCTTTGTGCATTGGTGCACATGCACTTTGGTTTCTTTGTACAGTGTAACCCGGTTGTGACAGTCACTTTCTGACCATCGTTCGGAGAATTACAGTTTGGTCCAATGTTTTCTTGCAAATTATCTTCCCGTTGAAGATTTTCAGGCCTACCTCGCTATTCTTGTTCCTCGACTGTAGTTCCGCTACTAAATCTCGGCGTTTCAGCCGTTCCTTCAGGGAGTAGTCCGGTTGAAAAAAAAACATATTTATTCGCGTAACGTAGGTTAGTTTTTTTTAGACAGGATTACCTGAACATGTTCCTTGTTTTTAAATACTATTTTTAGCGGTCTGGGTCGGGTAATTTCTGCAGTATCTGCCTGCCTTTTCTCGATACGAAATGACTTGAGCACTTCAAATTCTTTACCAGGCGGGAACAGATCGCTCAGGACCTCGTTAAAGGAAACCAAGTTCGGATAGTTCTGGTCGATTGAGCGGTCTGAAATGGCTAATTTTAGCCCCTGTACAACTAGACAGTATTCATGATCCTCTCGGTGTCGTGTGCCCTTAGCTGAGGTTTTCGCCACCTTTTCTGCAGTGCGCCTGGAGCTCAAACTGTGTGGTGTGACTGCTTGGTCGGCAGAACTGTCTGAAGTTGCTTCTTGCAACCCCTGAACAACTACACCATGATCACCCTCCGGTCGTGAGTCTTTAGGTATGGTTTTGGCCACCTTTGCGGCAGTGGGCCTGGAGCTCGAACTGTTTGGTGTGACTGATTGCATCCATCGGACATTTAAATTGAGGCTGCAGGTATTCACCATGGGCTAACAGATTCTTATACACATTCAGGTGAAGGAAAATGATTGTTGATTCTAAACCCGACAGTCTTAATTTTGTAATCCTTAGAAAGTATAGTATATTATAATTCCTGGTCATCTCTTTAACCACTACTCATTGGTCAGCATCTGTATGTGGTGCTCGAAAAGGTAGGTTAAACTATCGTATCGCCGATTAAAACTTGTTTTCTTATTATTTCTCATCTCAGCGTAAATAAACTTGAGTTCATTGCACATTGTTACTCTGGCACCTAATTTTCATGTTTGGGTAATACCATGGAATGATAACATACCAAATCAAAACAAACTGGCTATATTGAACAGAAAGCATACAGAGGAATCTGGGAACACACAAATGAAGCAGACTTCTCACAGCTGTGTCAAGCACTGGCCGAATACCGACCAAACAGCCGTCTACGGCTTGTTCTTAGCAAGTCGGATTTGCTAATTTTCAGAATCGATATAAACAACTACAGTGTGCAATGTTTGCCGACGATTTAAACCTCTGCAAGGTCATTCGTAGCGAAGGAGACGAAGCAAATTTGCAGGCAGGTTTGCACCGACTCACACAATGGTCAAACGAGTGGCTCCTGGTACGTGATGTCGCCAAATCCAACATAATTCGTTTCAGTAGTACTAACACGTCGTATCGGAGGGTTTACAACCAAAATAACACACCGCTGCTAGAAGAGGAGGCCCATAAGGATTTGGGGGTGTGGTTCATTCCCTCACTTAAACCATCACTCCACAGCCTGAAGGTGGCCAATATCGCAATTTCGAGCTGGTATCGAAGCAGGTGCGCCTTTGTTAAGGTTAACATAGTTGTCCTTGGCAAGGTCTTCGGCGCGTTTGTGCGAACCCTTTTGGAATTTGCCACTCAAGTCTGGAAACCTTGGACAGTCAAAGAAAAAAAACCATTGAAAGTGTACAACGACGGGCAACTAAGTAAGTGCTAAACACGACCGACCAATCTTGACTTATTTCCTCTGGATAACAGGCAGCTGCGTGGTGACCTGATACAGACATCGCATGCTATGGGATCAAAACTGTTGCCTAGCATCCTACGATTTGTTTGAGCTTGCCTCTAATAATAGATTGCTTGGACACCATCTCAAGCTACGTGTGACTGGGGCAAGATTAAGCACACACAAATTCTTCTTCTCTAAGAAAGTAATCCAGGCATGGAATTCTATACCCGCATACATTCTCATGTGCCCATCTGTGTACACGTTTAAGTTGCAGTTGGATGTGCATAGAAAAAAACATTATCTGTATAAAAGTGAGCTTATTATATTACACTCTACATTTTTTGTTAAACAAAATACTGCTCAACACTTTTAAGTAATATTTTTGCTTAGAATAACTGATTGCAAGTTGTATCCTCTGGTTCGCATGGGGATACGATGGGTGCATCTCCGACACCGTGACCACCGCAGTCATCTCCCCGTGTGACCATTAGGATACTGAGCAACCGCGATGGCCTTCTCCTGACATGATTCAAACACTTACAGCAGCTGGACATCCGATTTACATGTTCTGTTTGCCGCCCTCCTTATGCGACAGTTTTTCTCCTAAAAATCCCACAAATGGCATTTAAAACTAAACTTATGAATGAGGTCTTAGGAGTTTTTTTACGGTCTGCCCCTTTTACCACAGTTCCATTACTGGCAACACCACATGTTTTGTGTGCTAGCTATGTAATTAGAGGAAGTTCAAAAGTATTATCCTATATTTCCCTAATAAAACTGAACTGAACTGAACTGAACCTACAGTACACAATAATTACCAAGTCATTTTTAAACGTATCTTCTGAATGATTTTTGCAGCCGCCGGTGTGTTTTTAGCTGGCATATAATACAAGGCGATTTCAACGCCGTCAAGAAATTTTCTGATCACATCCTTAATGAGGTATTTAACCCCTTTACTCTAAACTGGAGTGCTGCGAAGTCTTCCCGCCCAATGCGTCGAGGATTACATCATGTCTTGCCGCACATCAGCATATCAGAACGCTGAACTCTCATTCCTAGCACGCTACTTCACGTGCGAAGAAGCAAAAATAGAGTAGTTGAAAGCTGGTTTGTCTTAATTGTAGATGTTAATATAGTGTAGAACTTTTATTGTGAATATTAGATGCACTTTTACTTTTTAAAATGACCCATTAGGTTACCTATCCTTTTCTCTACAAACATGGAGCATTTTTGCGGCAAATGTACGATTTATCATAGTAAATAAAGTGAGAATTATGTATCTATCCTGAAGAACTGAACAGGTTGCATGTGTCCACAAACTATCTACTAAGTGTAAATAAATATGCAAATTTGTCCACATCTTCCGATTAATTTGCTGACGTAGCCGACGGATCTCGGTTTAAAATGAAAGAAAAAAACAGTTTATTTAATTTGCAGGCGACAAACTCCTTTATTAGCATAACAAACTCTGACCCTTTTAGGCCTTTATGTATATAAAGGTTAATATCTACGCTGCATGTACGAAAAATCGCAATGAAAATTCTCAAAAAAGTGTCACTGTAACCAAACCCAAAAGAAAATATTTCTCACTGAAAAACAGGATGCTGCTTATTGAGCAAAGATTAGCATAGCCTTAAGAAATATGCAGACAGTCATTGACATCGACTTACTGTATGGTTTATCAACTTAATTTGGATGTAGTTGACACAATTATAAAAATGCTTGCGGCGTCAACGGGAGTGGAACCCGCCCAGCAGAAAAAAGCCTTTACGCACCCGTCGTCGCGAGTGCTTACACAGTTGGGTCAGCTTAGTTATTACGAGGTTTGGCAGATTTGCTTAATATCAGCTGACCCAATTATGAAAAAAAACTCGAGGCTCTCGGCTGAATTTGAACCCGCGTGTCAGAGAAGACCTTTACCGGTAGGCAGCGCTATAACCACTAAACTGCAAACGCCCTGCCTCGTGCCATTACATTTACTCACACTTGGGTCACTATTACCCGCCCAACTTTACGCCTCATATGTAATCCACTGATACGGACCAGCAAGGTGACTGATTATCTGCAGAAGAAAAAATTACAACTAATTTTTCGTCAAGTCCCCTTTTAAATTTCAGCACGAATAAGCGAACCTAATTTTGTCAAATTTTTTAATTCCCCAATAGGAAATGCATTTGACCAATATTTCCAATATTACTAAATGGTACCTCAGTTTTAGTTACTAAACTCGATAAGTGCTCTTTGGATATACCGTTGCGTTTGCCCAATTTACTTACAACCGCAAGCGCATTTAATTGCATAGACGCCATTTGAATTTGCGTGCGCTGGCGTATGCAATGCAGCACCCCAAAATGTATAGACAGTACAGGAATATTTTCTGAAGTTGAGTTAAAACTGGATGCTGGCCTATAGTCAGCTACCAGCACAAAGCGACCTACGATCTACTTGAAAAATTGTCTCGCAAATGAATGGTTGAATTTGGAGTACGTGTTTACATATAGGCATAACTAGGTGTCAGTCGATTGTTGATATGGACAGCTGAATCCAATAAATCAGTCACTAAACAAAAGTTATATTATATTTTGCAGCTGCTCTAATGTAGGCAATACAAGAATGGAAGAATTACAAAATGTTGACCTTTAATTTTCTCCTTTGGTTAAGCATCTTCCGACATCAGACTACAGACCGGCTAAACTGTAGTCAAAATGCTTCTCAGTTGACACAAAAGTGCCTTTCTTCTTACAGCGTTAGTCTTATAAAAATTCATTCATGCATGCATGCATGGTTAATCATTCACCATTGATAGTTGTACAGCATGCAGGTCAAATGAATGAAATAAGCAGTAGTTTACGTTTATTTTCTCAATATATACTGACTAAATGAGTAAGCTTGTCCACGTTTTCTAGTCGATATGCTGCCGTTCCCATGAGGAAGAGTTACAAACCGTTTAAAATGCAGATGACACACACGTATATAATAAACGTGCCTTTGTCCTGAACCGTTGCAATACGAATGTTTTCTAAACAGAAATGATTTCAAAAATGCCTTCTGCCTGAATCTGTTGCTACGGGAGTGGCAGATGTCTAAAAAAAGTGCTTGCGTGGATCTTGGTTGCACGGTCCTTTGGAAGTACATTCACCAATACAAAACACAAGAACTTGGGGTTAGCTGTCGCATTTAATTGACACGTGGATCAATAGTCCAATCAAGTATGCATGCGCGGCGTACTACGTATGTACCTGACATTATTTTCGTGTATCTGGAGCCAATTAAAGGGAAGTGTTTGTGCTACGACATGGATCTTGCAATGCCTTCCGAAACCCATATGTTTCTTCCGTTTATAGAAAATACGCGCATTGAGGTCATGGCAGCCAAATAGCAAAACAAAAAAACTTGACCATTCTTCGTAACTGTACACTCGATGTAAGTTTTTTAAATCTGCAGTGTCTTCTAAGGAGATTTGGTGGACTTCAAATGTATAAAGTATAAAATTAACGTTGTTGGTAAAAGCAAACAGTTGATATATTTAAAGAACTGCAAGTTAAGTATGTGATGCAAGTTGCCGAAATAAATAAGCAGTTACAATGAGTAGAAAAACAGGTGTTTACACATGAACAAACAACGTAAAACAATAGTAAGTAATCCTATCCGAACATAATCCAAAGAATTTATTTGGTTCATATCCAAACCCAAGCGGTGTCCTTTTGAACCTCAAACTCGTGGCCTATTTGATACAATACAAACAGCTTAATTTTTCCTGCATGTCTAATGCATCACACAAAACATAATTTAAGAGTGACTTAATCAATATATTATTTAGATATTGTGCTACATTGTTCCGAATAGAGGACATTTCGTGCACGTGCTCCGTTCATAAAATTGGCTTTCTCAAAGTCGTGTTTTGCTCAGAGCAAGAAGCACAACGACTAAATGAACGTGTTCTGTCATCTTAAATAGCAAAGCCAAGCCTTAGTTTTGATGGAATTAAAGTAAATGGCAATTCCCTTAACTCTTAACAATTAACGTGAATTTTAATCATGGTTTTCCATAAGACACAGGCAATAATGCTCATAAGTGGTTAACTTGAAACTGCATGTTCAAGTCTACATGCAACATACTCTAAGTGCGGAAAACCGGTCTAATTACTGTCAATCGCGTCATGGAGTCTGCCAACGTGCATACGACAATGCGCGCTATTTTATCCCAGGCATCTTTTTGGGCAAGCGGATAGGGCAGTTACATGGGAAGTCACTAACCCCTGTCTGTCGAGGAGAAAGTAAGGTGATTGCTACGATAAATGTTAATATATATACAAGAGAAGTTTAATATAGTTACAGATACAACTAAAAATGGCAGATTGAATTCCTATACATAACATGCATGATTTAAAATATCATAAACACTGTTGTTCACATTATCAAAAAATTGTGCTCCATGACCGTAGACATGAATCATAAAGTAATAGACAGGAGGTGTTTGGCGGGTCGACAAAAATGCAATCGACCTGGGCTCTATTCCGAAACACCCTCTGCGGGTGACTGACTGCAGTATGAATTGTTAGATATGCAAGGTTTATCCACCCTATGTGATGTGACGTTGTTGGAAGAACGTTTTTTGAATGAGGTAAGTACTCAATGGGGAGAACAAGATTATCCTCCGCAAAATCTACTTCGAACTGAGGATGTAGCTGATTTTGTATTTTTGCATTAGAACATCCCGTGTCACCTACATATAGTGTGCCTCTTCTAAGAAGGCAGAATCGAATAGAATCTGGAGATATTTACGCTAGTGCGTCCGAAATTCCATGATATGTTTGCGAAACAAGCCGTTAAGAGAACAAATTATGTAATTGCGTTTTTTTTGTAATGCGGACCTGCCTTAACAGAAAAAACACAGAACTACTGTTCAAGAGGAAGAGGCTGTACTCATTATGTTAATCACTGAATCACTCAAAAGAAAGTTGACATCCACCTACACAACCTATGGTAATTGATATATTCAAAAAGCTCATGGGTAAACGAAATGTTTTTGTTCCAGGCATGGCATCTATAACGAAAGGCCGTTGATTCCTTGGACTGATTTGTTAATTAACTTGAGCTACAGAACTCTTCCGAATATGTCAAAATATTGCACGATCAACGGTGTTTACGGAATCTCTCAAAGAAATTCCAACCTACGGACTGCCAAAGTGGCTGTTCCGACGGCTCAAATTATTGACCGCTTATACAGACCTAAATGTCAGATCGTCAACACAATTCTTGGAGAATCCTAAAGGCGCTAGCCTCCAGCCAAACTATATTATGATTTCATTTGATGTCACTTCCCTTTTTACTTCTTTTCCACAGGACCTGGCCATCAAGACTATGCAACTTCTCCTACGAGAGAAATACGATGAAATGGTGAATCGCCTTGGGCACGCCTAAATTATCCGCCTCCTTATGTTCTGCCTCATGACGGTTATCGCATTCGAGCAAGTGAAGGGTACACCCATGGGTTCTCCGATTTGGGGACTCACAGCAGAGGCGAAGCTGCAACGGTATGAATCGCTGCTTTTCCGACCCCACAGACCAAAATTCTGTGTTCGGTATGTGAACGACACCTTCGCCGTTATTGAGCGGGATCAGGTAATGACATTCAGGGAACTTCTAAACGCGGTCTTCACCAGCATTCAATTTAAGATGGAGGAAGAAGAAAAGAACTAGTTGCCTTTTCGGATGTCCTCGTTTGCCGCAAAGACGGTTATGGCCTGAAAACTAAAGTGTAAAGGAAAGCAACCAACACTATGCAAGTCCTAAACTAGGATCAAAACCACCAAATTGGTCAAAAATGCAGCTTCGTACAGGCGCTTCACCCGTGTGTTGAGATGCATTAAATCTAAACTGAAGACAAAGTTGCTGAATTACAACATCTTTGACAGGTTCTGAGATCGAATGGATGCCATGCACAACTTTTTTAACCAATCCATATGCAAACGAAAGAAGAAACCACATCCACCTGGCCCAACATTTTAGCAAGCTCTTTCGTACGTGAAGAATATATCGGAAGCAGTTAGCAGTTTACTCATGCCGCTTGGAGTTGTTGTTGCGCACAGGCCAGAAGCAACCATCAGGTGCCGATTCATGAGACCGAAAGACTCACTGCCGCAGCAGGAAGCAGCTGGAATCGTTTACCAGATGTGGTGCAGTTGTGGACAACGCACCTCCGTCGGCTAAACCGGGAGTTTACTGTGGACGCGAATGGCCAAACATGCTGTGGCGGTGAGAATGAAAGACGCTAACACCCAGGTTGCAGCTCACTGGACGGGACCCGGGCATATTTTCAACTTTGACAAGGCCGAAATCCTAGCAAGAGTAGATAAACCACGTAAGCCGCTAGCTGCCCGATTCATGGCTCTCAGACTCACAGCCCATCAACAAACACAACGATTTGGCCTTCCCGTACGGTGTACTGAGACATTTCCTGATCAACAGAATCAGTCACATGGGAAGGACTGGGCGCAGCCTCAACTCCGACGACAGCGAGCATAATTGCCCTGCAATTATCAAGCCCACATCCGACGCTGACGATCAAACTGTAATAATTAGTGAGTCGAAGGCAAAGGGTTAAGCAGGTACTGCATAGTTTAAGACCCAATCCGTGGCTTCATAAGTTAGCAGTCATTAAACACTCGTGGATGACCACTTTGAGCTATAAATACCGTGCAGCCTGTGTATGGCTTCACCTTATCTGTGCATGAACATGAATGTATTATCGAAACCTATGATTAAGGATTCCCGAGGGAATCCGAAACGTCAGGAAAATAAAGTCCTTGTTCCAGTCATAGTATCTTTTTCGTCAGAGCAACATTTTCTGAGTGGTTGAACGAAAAAGTTTTTAAAATATTGCAAAACGTCGAGATTTAGAAACAAAAAGCCATTTATTAGTTGTACGTGTGATTTATTTGCATTTGCAAGTGTTCAGCATTTACGGTAGCGTTCGCTGTACTTACTGCTCGAGGAGCTACTGACCCTGCAAGAGAATTCGCTTAACTCTTACCAGAAAAGATGCCTGGAAAAAAATTGCATGAATATTCGTATGCACACGGTCAGCCTAAGAAGCCTCAATGACGTCATTATCAGTAATCAGATCGGGTTTTGCGCGCGTCCGAAATGTTTCATCCAGATTCAAACGAGAATTTTCAAGAAAACCACTCATGAGCATTTGTGCCTTCTCCTAATGGGTACAGCGATTAAAACTGCACTTTGTTTGTTAATACTAGGGGCACTGCAATGCACGTTTGATGCTTTATAAAGTATATGGTGTTTTCAAAAGACTTTCCAGTAAAGATAACTGCGCGTACTCCACCTACCCTTGAGGAGAGTCATACAGGATTTTGTGGACTCAGAAGTTGCCGTCTACCATAGAGATGCCTGTGCTATTTACCATGACAGATTAATGCGAAATACAAAAGTAAGAAGCAAATTCTTAAATTCATTTCGGATGGAGCCGAGGCGTCTGATCTTCAGTTAGTTCACCTAAAGTATAAGCAAGTGAAATTCACCAGTTTTTTGATGTATGTTAACGTAAGCTGCAGCAGTAGACATGGTGGAACTCAAAGTGCGCTACTGCTTGAAGGAAACACTTATAATTTTATCTTTTAGCCGTTCATTGTACAATAAGCAACAAAAACCTGGACTTTGTGTCGCGATCTACTTACTTATTTGTTTTTTTTTTAATTCAGCTTTGGGAAGGAAGATGCAAGGTCTGTCGGATAAGGGTACAGCGCAGCATTTGCAGTCAATCGAAAACTCCTGGACCATTCCGTTTCAGACCCTTAATTTTGCAGATTAGTGATTAAGTGATGTGGCAGATTATGGAGCGGTTCCTCAAGATGCCGATCTTGGCGAAATCGTTATGTTTGCTGACGTCTTGAAAGATTGCAATGTCCTACACAACCATGATTATGAATTTAATCAACAGAAATTTGAATTGACTAGAGCAAAAATCGAAACATTGGTTCCTGGCAGTCAGTGTGGCAAAATGCAGCATAGTGCACACTGCCCACCGAAGGCCGTATTATTCAAATCAGACGTCGTTGTCAGAGGTAGAGCTTCAGAACGATCTGGGATTTCGGATCATGTGTTAACTTAATGCAGCACTCTACTGCATAGAGGTGGCCAAATTAACAACATCTAGCCTGTGTCTCATCAATGCCGCACTTGCTAAGTCCGATAAAGTAGTTGTTGGCAAGGTCTCCAGCGTTATCCTGCAAGCGCAATTGCGATTTGCCATCCAAGCATGGAAATAATTGACGCGCAATGGCCAACAAACTCATGAAAGCGTTCAACGGCAGGCGACCTTATTTGTATGTACATAAGGTAACCTGCTTTCCTATCTTGACACGTTTCCCTGGCCTATACAAATGTACGCGGCTGCGAGGTTAGGATTGTTGATTTGCATCTAAACATTTCTTCAAGTAAACCGCTAGCACTTTTTTAAGAGGACACACTGTCAAGTTACGTGCAAGTGAGACAAGCATGCACCCAAGAATTTTTTTTTTTCATTTTACAGAATAATTCACACACTCTGCAATGCATACCTATTAAACAAACTAGAAATTCAACTTCACGGCTATCAGGGTACTCGCGTACGTCGCAAAAAACGAGCTTAAAATTTATTGGAGTCTGGGCAGTGAATGATAATTCAATCAGCCGATGTATCGTGTTACTGTTGGTGTACAGAGCCTTCCGCAGTCAGCTCCAGACGTCCATCAAAGGTAATTGCCCCAGATCATTTTAAATTACACCCATTTCGTTGCTGATGCCCTCAAGGGTATTGGCACTGGTGCCAAATTATTGGTGTGTACGTCTATAATTCAACGCACCTTTTACCTAGTTTTATGGTTTAGGCCTTAATCCCTAAGACTTAGTGTTTCCTCACAATTGATTGGTTTGCATCTTAAAAAATAATCAATGTTGTTGTTTCTTATTTAGGAAGATGGATTGTTGGAAGAGATCTCGTGTCTAGGCCAATAGACAAATCAATGCGGTTAATCGGCAGCCGTTTTTTGAACATGAAACTGGCTTGAACGAGAAGGCTTTTATTCAGTCTTGAGCTTTATCAATGCATTAATTCCTACAAGTACTGAATGTGGAGGCTATATTTCGTTGCATTTTAAAGTAATCTATTCCATTCACAGATTATCATAATAAGAAAACCTACACGTCCTATATTTTAACCCTGTGCTTTTTGGCTTTTTTAAGTACAAACATAATCCTAACGTTCATCCTCTTTACAGGGTCTTTTTCACACATATTAGTGAACGTAGGAGTCCCTAGTGTAAATTACTTCGGAGTCCTTTGACTCCTATTTTCTTAGAAGACGCAAACTCTATGTGGTTGAAACCAGATCTTCTCATGCAATAATACAAAATAAGGAACATCCTGCGTATGAAGTAAATTTTGGGGAGTTAAGTACAGTGAAAATTCATGAGTACATCTTGATTTTTCCGAAGGACCTCTTCTTTTCTTCATATATATAACTCTAGTTCAAAACTCACGACGCGCTTACGCAGAGGCGGGTGTTTTAAAATCGAGTGCGGCGGCAGTCCTTAAAATAATGTAATCTCACACCATTCTCCTTCACATTATCTGCCGAAACAAACCGGAGTTATTTAAGGTTCTGTTAACGCACAAAACGGCAAGAGCCAATACAAAACAACCCTGAATTACCTAAGGGCATGTTGCAATCTCAGCTCCATTGAACAAAACGGGCTTATTAGTATGGATGACCGTAGCCCTTACGCCAGCTAGCTATTTTGTAGATCGCTTCAATGAGATGAAGATGTGGATGTAGTTGGCGGCATTCTGGCGTGGTTCCACCAACGACAAGAAATGTGGGCCTTCACCGTTTATGTTACCAGTGTACTGCCGTATATTAGTTGCATCGATATTTGCCGGAAGCCTCCATTCAGTTTAAAGTGATGATTGAGCCGTTGCCACTGCCTTCAAAATCAGCCTTATTTCACCAGCTGCGGAAGGAAAAAACTCCTCCTCTCATTAAGTTGGTTTGGCACATTTGCTTCATTAAAGCTGACCCAAGTGTAGAAAACTGTAGGCGTTTGGTGGGATTTGAACCAGCGCATGTGAACAAGCCTTTGCTGGAAGCTAATACTCTACCGCTAAGCTAAAAACGCCAGCTTCACGCTATGAGTTTAATCACACTTGGTTTGATAGTACCCGCTCAAATTTTCGCTCATATGGAATCCACCAAAAGGGAGCAAGTTGACTGTCCAAGCAGGATTTCCTTTTATTATTCCTGAATTAAAACCTTCGAATGAAAGCAAGTCAGGTTAAGCAGGGTAACACCTACGTGCAGTTGTACTAAATCGACTACAACAGATGAGAAAGGTGGAAGTAGGTGGATTGACAGAATCATTTTAAAGTTTTTAACTTCAAAAAATTTCGTTGCACGTGTGGTAAACCAGGCAGTGGTACCGTAGTTTACGTTTGGGTTGAGGCCCTTTGAAACTGACACCGTAGTTAAAATCAAACACTATCTCAGAAACCAGATGTCAAGCACCAACGACAATATTTATAATCGTAAGTGACATTACGATCTCACTTGTTTTCATCAGGAATTTCCGAGAAAATATTAGTCATGGCATACAGTTTATTTCGCATTACGCAAGTTCTTGTCTAGGAAAATATGTTGTTGACAGTGTTCGTTTGACGTATATAACTTTGCTCAAAGTAACGAATACCTGCTAGACGTGGAGTCCGTGGACATTAAGCAATCGGCGGATCACAGGGTTCAGTCTTCCGAAGTATAGCAAGTACAATATCCATGATCTCACTCGATCATTTTCATTGCTTAATTATAGAAGAAAACTACATGTCAGGAGATCGGGTGCATTTTCATCTACTCTCCTGAAGATAACCATGAAGTTTGTATGCGTCTGCAGATTTACTGAATAATAATTTTTGGAGACATGCCCTTGGAGTTGTAAGCAAATTTTAACAAATGCCAAAGAAATGCATTTAAGAAATGACCGAATACTTCTCCTTTTGACGTACCCAAAGTGTGCGGCTCCCACAGCTACACCAGCAAGCCCTCAATTGTGAATCCTGGTTGATGTGATGATAACAGAACAGTGTAACAATTAACCAGCCTTTGCAGAATCGAAAGGCATTATTATCGAGTTATTATTGCTTCATGTGGTTCTCAATAAATCTTTTCGAAGATATAGCTGTACTTTATTTTGAGAGAAGGTTGACTTAGGGGTTTTGAGAGAAACAACACTTTATAGTTGAACCAAAATTTCATAAACTTTCACTCTACTTTTAAATTTACGTGAAAGTTCAATCACTATGGTACTCTTTTGCCAAGCATCTTATTAAAAGTGTAAGTGTTGGGAAACGAACGAAGGGTAGCTCGTTGTTTCTGTTTCATAAACAGGAAATAAAGCAGCAACCACATGATATGCATTGCTTTAGGGTACTATACTGCAGCTCGGTTCTTGAACATCGTTCGTCTGACCGACATATTTATATGTTTAACACTGTCACAATTATTGAAAAAAAAACACAGACAGAATAGACTATGAGCACTTGCACCCTGCCAACAATCACATCGCTGACTTATGACGAGTTTGTGTTATCGTTCATGTACGTGCAGGGCTTGCTTTATCTTCGATACAGAAGCTTATGTTTAAACAAGTTGGGTCGGGCTTCGTTTCAGCCAGCACCCAGTGGGACTATGGCAAAATGCTACATTTAGAAGGAGCCCTCTTTCAGAGAAGGGGCACATATAATCTCTTTATCTGCCGTGTTCGCAAGATTTGATAAATTTTGTTTCCCATATTTCTAGACAACTGAAGCGTGTGATGGGAAGTGCGCGGCTGACCTACCTGCAATCTGTCAAACTGGACACGAAAGCAATGCTGACATTCAACAAGCCAAATCATTTTTCTTCAAGTGCTCCATTGAAGGGTGGTTTTGCGAATGGATGGGAACGTTACAGACATGCTGCGAGCTGAAGTTTTTTTGGTTTTAAAAGAACTTTTGCGTAGCAAATTTACCTTGAAGCTTCACCTTTGGCAAAAATATTTTCCGATGTGCGATGCTATTTTACGGACCCTGGGAAGACTAATCAGTCGACTTATCGTTTTTTGGCTTGGTGCAAATTTCCTTCTCGGGTACAATTCAGGTGCTAAGCAAGCAGTTATTACAGGAAACGATAGGTGATTTTAAGCAATTTTTAAGGCACATTTCATAGAGCTACAATTAATATTTTGCTTCACAATGTCGAGCAACATGAGGCCTATGTCTTGCACAATTATACACCACTGCAAACATCCCATAACGTGCACATTTTCGTATTTAAAATCCTCTTTATCATCTGGTACTAAATTTTAAAACACTTATACATCATGTCCAGAAGGCCACCTCATTGCAACCTTAGTGCCGCGGGTAATCGAAAGACAACGTGGACAACCACATAAGAATTAAAGGAGTTATTTAAAATAGGTAGACCGCTTAATACCTCCGAGCATATTGTCACTTACAATTGAAATGAACACTTTCTGCAAAATATGGTGAACTAAGAAAGATTCATTTCAATGAAAAAAAACGCTCTCATGAATGTAGGGGCAGACATCGGTTTACAAGACTATTTCGATACTAAGAGAAAAAACTGCTGAAAAGGGCTAATGCGAGTTCAAAAAATTCAGTGGAAAAAAAAGTGTAAAACAGGAGAGGCCGCTTATATCGGTCCCAAACTATCCAACTGGATACTAGATCAAACAGCAGGCATGTAAGACAGAGGATTTCAGCACGTACAGCAGGTTCGAAACCAAAAGGATACAATTTAGATCACAATCTCACCACCATAAGGCCGAAGATGCAACGCTGAGGTCTGCCGAGTTAACTGACAAGCCGGCGAATCCAGGAGAACCGCCGGGATCATCATCTGAGACGGTGAATCCCATAGTCAGGGTTTTAATACGGAGAGTGGAAAACAGTTGTCAACGTTTGGAATTAATGGTTCGAAATTGTTAGTGACGAAGCCCTGCTGCAAGGATCACTTAATAGAGGATAAATATGCATATATTGAAAATTATTTAATCTCAATGAAAACTTCCTCTAATAAACGAAGATCCTTTTCGAAGTACACAATTTGTGTGTTTTGAAAATCGACCGATAACATGGGTTTAGATATTCCGAAGATAATTTGTTGCATAAGTTTGCTTAAAAACACAGTAGCCTGATTTCGAGGGGAATAATTTTCTAGAGCATGACATCGTTTAAAGCAAAGAAACGATAATAAGTGGATTTTCAGCAAAAGTAAAGAAATCAACCATTTAGGAATTACGAGTGGCATAATGTTTAAATGTCGGAGGGAGACCATTGATTCGTGGAAGAAGTGGGCTAAAAATAAGCTCCAATTAGAAAATGAAGGCTGTTCTCGGTTAGTGTATCCTCAACAACTGCCATGTTTCCAAATTGACATCTTTTTGTATACAAAAACAGTAGATCGACGAAGAGAAACATTTTCCATGGTGAAAAGTATACAAAGTTTAAAGCTTGCTACAGCCATAGGCATTTATGTGGCCAATGACATGGCTGCAGTGTTCTAGGATGATGAGAACAAGCATGCGGTAGGGCTTTTATTTTATTAAACTTTGTAATATATCGGCAGCCTTTGCTTAAATTAAAAGCATATAAGGCGATTGTGCTGCTTTGTTCGTTTCACTTAATAATATGTGAATAATGGAGGATATTTAAAAAAAAGCATCTTGAAATTGCAGGGGTTGAACTATTTCGGCGACGCAAAAACACCCTTCACTTAACCTGGAGGAAGTAAAATGGATCTACCAGGTGACACTTCCACCTGATCGCGTAAGCCGATCTGAACGAATTTTATAAAATTACATATTAGACGTATCTCTAAAGCTATAAGTTAATATGGTTAGGATCAGTTTCTAAATGTGGTCAGACTAACTGGATTCAACTGTAGTCAAGAAGAGGAGACCAGATGCCGAGGGCTTCCAGTTGTACCCACAGACGTCTATGCGATACTTTGTCAAAGGTTTCGAGAAGGTCAAAGATCACAACCACTGATCGCTCGTCCTTACGAAGGGAATTGACAACGTTAACAAAAGCTAACAAAGGTTGTTTAAGAAGAACACAACATATACCCTAGTCCCAGCAGTTTATCCAACGGAAGCAGTGCTTCTATGGGCTTTGAGTGTGGACGTAATATAGATGGAGTGAAGGAAATTTGTAGAAATTATACTTTAGTGGAAAATTTAGTTGAGCTTTTTTCCCGCGGCCTCTGGTAGTATTTTCTTCATGGAAACTGAAGGGAAATACCAAGATTTCTCCATAATGGCCAGTTGGACCTCAATAAATTTGAAATTGAGGAACCCTAACTAGTTAAAATACCTTTGGCGAAAAATTAATTGACATATTTAAACTTCACACCAGCTTTCATTTGCATTTTATCTGGTTGTGTACAAGCATCTTACTAAGCGATAGTACATTCAGTATCTTTTATACCGATGACAAATTGGCACGTTTCAGAAGGAGGATATAATGTTTAAACCAATCAAAGGCCTGAGTGAAATCAGCACAGACTGAATACAGGGCAAACCACCGTAATATGATTGTACCACATAATAAACTGAGGTCTGGCAAGTGTCACAAGATATTTTTATTTCAAGAAACTCACACTGACCTCCATTGGGGCGGTAGGTCTTTGTCAAATGATGTATCATCTTCTCTTCGAGTCAGTAATACAAACACTTAAGGGAACATATGGCTAAGCAGCCAAGAGGATGCTCGACAATGTCTTAGCACCCGAAATGGTAATGCCATCAGCTTTCAAAGAAAGCAATGTTTAGGCTAAGTGAACACTTATGAATTTATTATATGGAGAACTTAATGGTACTTATACTATTGCCTAAGTATTGTTGAAACGATAAACCTGGTTCAGATCCTGTAGTAAGATTTTTTACAATGAACGCACTTCACAACTTAGCCGCGTCAGTTCCTTTGAGAATTACTTTGGGAGCGACTTATTTCCAGTGTTCCTCACGTCTACGAAGTATGGTTAACGCTTATTTTAAAAACCTCTACAATACCTAGATGCCCGATTAACGAAATAGTGGATCAATGTTTACATGTTAACCTCAATATCTTGAGAATTGGCAAAAGAAGGTGAGGGATGGTGAATTCGGCATTGTAATGTTTGCCAATCGAAGATGGTACAAATTCCAACAGCTCACTAGTAACGACTGGCATGAATTAGAAAAGGACATTCAGGTTTGTTAATGAAGGAGAGGCTCTACCTAAATTGATAAATTTAAAAAAATTGTTGGTTAACACGAGGCCATACGCATAAAAGTTATTTACTGAGCAAAAGCCTGCTGCGTTCTTTCCTATGGTTTTTACTAGGAATATTATGAAGGTTTAAATGTTGACACATTAAGAATATCAAGGAACGCACACTTCCTGTTGTGTCTTGAATCTCAGTCTAGATCCATCGCAGACAGTCATAAAGATAATTATAGTAAATAATAAAGTGTACCAGATGAATAAAAGGGGGACCAAGAAGATCACTGTACAAAAAATACCTAAGGGGGAGTTTTTAACGCAGCGATGGTGCCCTTCTGTCTGCAAGATAAAAAGGTAATATGCACAGATGAATTTCAGAAAAATAGCGACTTCTATTTACAGTTCTGCAAGTGCTGTAAGCAAATTTCCTAATGTTTTTACTGTTTTATTATTCCTTCCATGCTAGCGGGATCGCATTTACAAAATCTTTTGAGTAAATATGAGCAATATTAGGCATATTAAGTACTTAAAAGCACAATAGGAATAAATAAGTGTTGGTTAAGAAATATAAAATTTTGTCGATAATTCCAAGATTGCGGAGACGTCAACAATAGCTATCAATTAGAACAATAAATTCAAATAGTTTTTTTTGAGTATAAAACAGTAACAGCCACTTTCCTTATACAAAAGAATTCACCTTTAGGCAAAGTATGTTGTATATGTGGTAATGATTGGATGCAAAGTTATTGAATAGCAGAGAATAAAGTCTCTCTATTCGTTTTGTTATTTTCGCTGTTTTCATTCATAAGTTTATTAATTGGCCGTATTTTCGAAGTTTACATTAAATCCTTCAAAATACGATTAATTTTAACAGCATTAACAAAAAAATGAGCATTTGGATACTGTTTCCTATGCAGATGGCCGTGTTGGTCGAAGTTGTGAATACATCAAAACAGCAAAACACATTTTCGAGCATACAACATGTCTGCCAGAGACAACACATATTGTTATACCTAAGATTAATAAAAAAGTTTTTGCTGATAGGAAATCTTTGTTAAAGCATTTTTTTGTTTTGGCTAACAAATTTGAAGCGTATGTTAAATTTTTCCAAGGTAATCTAACAGACAAAATGTGGACTTTTGACAATTTATATACTTTATATGAAGAAGAACGATAACATTTGACTTGCGATGGAAGAACATACCTTCCACTGTATAGCGGAGTACTTTGTCACCTAAGGGGCTTAATTTCAAGAGCAGTAAGAAGCGTGAAACTGTTGAAAAACCTTGCACATATTTGACCATTTTTGAAATACTTTTTATTTCTCTGTGTGTTCCGTTTCTGAGAAATGCTTGATTGAACGTATGGTTTACAAAAAACTATGTTTCCACATTAATTATATTCAATAAGGCCTCCTTAAAAGCTTTTTTTGCGCTAACACATAACACATTCGTTAAAGCGCAGAGCCGGCTGTGCGGTAAAAGAACATGTTCTTCTAAGAAAAAAATTGTAACTGCATTTTTTGCAAAAACAATTTACGGAATAATTAAATATAATTGGCATAAACATTTTCCGTACTGGAATGGATTGTGATTCTACCTTTTTTCTATTGATGGAATTCTTCGACAGCACAATTTATATTAGAAGAAAGTGACGTCCTGTCTTTCTTTAAGCATACGTAATTTATTTTCTATAAACATACTAATGACTTCGCAAAAATGGGAGCCTGTTTTGACCAATAACTTTAAATACGAGGCAAAACACGTGCACTATTTTGAGTCCACAGTAGACAGACAGGTTATGTGTGCTAGCCCCGTACCTAAGTCCCCCTCACAGTGCTATCTGAGCCACACTATCATCTAATTTGCTTCTGTATCGTCTGGAAAACAACTATATACATTGGCTGAAAGTAGCTAAACAAAAAAAGCTTTCACCATGAAGATGCGATGTGATTAGTACCAAGGCATAGGGTCCTGATCATTTGTGCGTACCTTCATTAAGGTTTTTTTAAAACTTTACTAGGGTACTTCACATATGGAGGCTAATTAGCGCGAAACAGTTCTGTATCAAGCCAGCCCCAGAAGCTAGCATACCCCTCCCCTGACTGCTTTTATGACTTGGACGGAATCGGATTGGCAAGTGGTCATCCGTTGGGGACCTCTGACCACCACATGAACTTTGTTTAGTTCGGAAGCCTATTCAATCGGTGTTTGCACATTCCTGGGTGAATATATACCCGATCACCAGTGACAGAATAACTGCAGGTGGCAAGGCGCTGATGAAATGCGGTTCAAGGAAGTGCTTATGACCCATCTTATTGGCACCAGCGGTGGACCAACATCACAATCTCTGATTGCGTTTGTTAATGTTGTCCGACCAGCTAGTGTACGGGTTTATGCTAAGCCGATGAAAGCTTATAAGCCCGAAAACGTTCTGTATCAAGTAACGGCCCCCCAAATGCTGTCTTTCCCCTTTACTGCTTTTATGACTTCGCCGAAATCAGCTTGGCTGGTGGTCACCCGTTGATAAACTCTGACCACCATATTGACTTTGTTTAGTTCAGAAGCCTATTCGAACGGTTTTCGCCCAAACCTCAGTTAATATACACCCGATCAGCAGACACAGCAAATGGCAGGTGACGAGGAAAAAATGAACTGCGGTTCGATATAGTGCTTATGAGCGATATGTTAGACACCAGTAGTGGAGCAAAAGCGCCATCTGTGTGTGTGTTCGTTTGTGTTGTCCGACCAGCTGGTGTTCAGGGTAATGCTTGGCCGATGAAGGCTTATAAGACCGAAACGTTTCAGTATC
>JAYGXS010000155.1:0-46206 GCA_036362985.1 Ligula intestinalis
CGCTATCCGGGGCAGAATGGCTCAACCGGATCAAACCATGGTATCGTTTGATGTCGTTTCACTATTTACATCTATTCCTCCGGACCTGGCACGCGACGTCCTACGCAAACGACTCGAAGAGAAATACAATGGATCGAAGGGTCCGTTAAAAATTGACTATCTCATGCAACTCTTTGTCTTCCGCCAAAGAAAGTGTTTCAGATTCAATCGACGAACATATGAACAGACCAAAGGGACGCCAATGGGATCCCCAATTTCCAGTCTCATCGCAGACCTGGTCTTACAGGAGCTGGAAAAAGTCGCCTTCGACCAATTTGAGCCTGCGTTCTGGTGCCGATACGTGGACGACACTTTTGTTATAATCGAACGGAGCAGGCTAGCAGACTTCCAAAACCTGCTTCACGGTATCTTCCTCGGCATCCAGTTCGCGAAGGAGGAATAGAGTGCCGAACAACTACCGTTTCTGGATGTCCTCGTCACGCGCAGACCCAACGGGGAACTCAGCACCATGGTTTATAGAAAGGCGACTAACACAAACCAGGTGCTCAGCTTCCATAGCAACCACCCAATAACGCATAAACATGGCTGTATTCGAGCACTATTTCAGAGGGTGAAGACACTGCAGTGAACCGGAAGGACGAGTGCAAGAATTACGACATCTTCGGAACCATCTTGCCAGGAATGGATACCCGAACAGCTTCATCCACCGCTGATTCCGAACGCGCCCACGGGGAACAAACGAAAGGGGACCACCAACGCTCTGGCACCCTCTACCGTACATTAAAAACGTGTCAGAAGCAACCTAGCGTATCGCTGCAGAGCTCGGCGTGAGTAATGTTCATCGCCCGACAGCTACCGTGCGTGCATGATTCATGCAAATCAAAGAGCCACTGGATGTAGGTGAGCAGTTGGGCGTCATTTATCAGTTGCCATGTTGCGACTGTTCTTGCCACTATACAGGGCAGACCGGGCGACGACTTAGCTCTCGAATCACGGAGCACAAGCGGGCAGTGCGGAAAGACAACCCACTGTTCCAGATCGCTAGCCACACTTTGGAATAAGGCCACGAATTCAACTTTTCGAATACACGGATAATGGCACGAGCCAGTAATAAGACGGGACGCGAACTGCGGGAGGCCTGCGTGTCAGATACTAACTCCCTATACAGGCATGTGGATACACCAACCTGTTATTTTGCCATCCGTGCCCGTGACCAGAAACCAGGCCCCAGTTCCTCTAAAAGCATGCAGACCACCACGTCAAGGTCACACGCCGTGACTCCAGGGACGCGCGTAAGAGACAATCGATAAGATAGCGTGAGAATGGACGTGGCGTGGACCTGGACCAATCACGAATTACCCCCCCCCCCCCCCCTACCAACCCCATTTATGCGTAACCAACGCTTGCTGTTTTCTCATTTACCCTGAAGATGGCTTCTAGTGTGGAGCCGAAAGCTCAGAATACAATTATCGTTCCAGAGATCGCGTCTTCATTTCCTTTGCAACAAGAAACTGGGGCACGCATATTGGCTTCTATATGCATGTCTGCTTCCTAAACGGGCTGCGTGGTAGGTACGCTGGACCAACACGGGTCAGCTCAGAGCACAGCAGGCGTCCCCCAAGTTGCGCTCCCATGACAAATACCGAAGATGGGGGAGCGTGTTGGCACGCGTAAGTGCAGTCTAACGCCGCGCGCGATGCCGCTTTCTTTACTCCGTCATGATACCGGGTATATGTGATTGAGAGAGGAAAGAGTGCGTTAGCCTACTTTTAACTAATCCACGCGCCAGTCATCGTCCCTGCACAATCATGCTGCGCAGCACATGGTGGACGGTCGAACTGTTGTGTGTGTGTGGCAGCCTGAATTTGGTAGTGCTGCGCGCATTCACCCCTCCTCATTCTGTCCAACCGTTGTCTACTCGCGCGTCCAGCGCTGATTCACCTTCTTACCTCTGCCCGCTCTTGCACTTTCGCGCCCCCGCTCTCACCGCGCCTACGCCGAAACTAATCGATTCCTTGCGAACTCTGACGTCAATACCCCCACGCTTTTCTGATTGGCTGATGACTAGGCGGCTTAGCTAAACCCGCGGACATAGACATTATCACACACCTACGCAGCTGGACTTGCCAACAATTAGTACGGTTGTGATCATTCCTTCAATATTATCCCTCTTAACACTTTTGCGTGTTGCGTCCGTATTATTTTGGGATAATACTCGCTAGGAGCTTTGTTAGTTAGGCCGGACGTCGAAATCCGACCTGTGTGTGTGTGTGTGCGTGTGTTCGCCTGTCACTGCGAGCCGGAAGCCAGTTTGCGTAGACAAAAGAGCCGACCGGCATCAGCTGCGTCTGTAACAGGGCGACTCAGCGACCACGTATGCCGCAAGCAAAGCAAAAGGTGAGGTCGGGACGACCAGAATCGCCATTGAGCCGACGTGCTGGCAGCTGGAAGGAAATTTCGGCACTACACAAACTCGCTTCTGGTATACTCTGCATTTCCGAACGACTTAAACGCCTAGCGAAGTGTTTTAGTCTACGCATTCTGCTAATCAGATTTCAGTAGCTGAACTAGAACTTGCCTGTTTTACCTCGGCAACTGTAGACCGGTTGTCCGTATTTTAAAAACCCTATAAAAAGCGGTAGTATAATTTTCGGTCAACGTTGGTCTTCTCCATAAAAGATTTAATGCTATAGGGTTTCATTTAGATGGCGTAATTTCTAAGTAATATCATTCTTTAAAGCTTATTAATGCTGTTTTTGGAATATAAAACATGGTCTACACGTGTATACTGAAATTTTTTACGAACACCAGATGATACCTGAATTGCTCGGGGAGCTGAACGATGTTCATCCAATGGAAAGCCTACAGCGTGTAAGTTCGAAACCTAAAACAACAGTTAAATATATTCGGGCATAGACAAACATTATAAAAGCCAAGGATCTCGTTTCCTTCAGTAAAATATTCGAAGATCCAAGTCATTACAAAAGCAAAATTTTATGCGCGTTTTCTGCAGGATTTCTTTGGAAATATAGGAACCTGGAAAGTACACACTACCTAAGAAGCCATTTATCGGGGTTACATGATGCAACATACCGACGACAGAGGTACTAGCTGAAAGCAAATACAGAAGTTTTGTGAAGATTCTATCACTGCTTGACACAGCTGTCGGGGATTATGCTCATCAGTGAATGGCCTCGGCGTCCCCAATAGCCACGGGTGGTCGGGAAGATACCCATTTAGGCTGGTTGGTGTTGGAAGGCCTTCAATTTTCTTTCAGGTTGATCACTGCCACGGCCGCACTTATTTAAAACCTTCTAACCAAGGTTGCCTTTTTAAAACTAAGGTCAATGTTTTGTCTTCATCGCTACCACTCCACAAAATACTAAAAGTGACAATCCGGTTGTCTGCGATGGCTCTAGATTGTGCTCCAAGACAAAGGGGGAAGAGCACCTTCCGTAGCCAGACCAGTAGTCGTCCTACCATGCATGAAACTTCTAACTAAGAAGGTCGCGTGTTCGATCCTCGGATGAGGCACCACTTGGTGTTGCGTATGACTGTATGGTGGATAATGAGCCAGGAATGGCCATTCTGATCTCGCTCAACTTTTTACTTGTTAAGGTTGCGCTCATGCCCGATCCAGCCAGCCTCACTGATGTCAAGGACGGTACCTCTTCATGCGAGATGATTGGCGGCATCGGATCTGGAAAGCTCCATCTATTCTCTTACCTAGCGACGGGGACCGAAAATGGAAGGTCCAAGTACTGCTTCCACATCCTAACTTGCAGTGACTCACTCACGCACGAACGCTCACTGCTGCTGACATCGGCTTCTGGGACAGCCAATCACGGGTGTGTCTGCCAATCCGGTCTGGCAGATCACTTTTCAATGTTGACTTACAAAGACCGTTCTGGGCGCCTGTGACGATCCCTGCACTCATTCACGCCGGATCCCGCCCCACCGGGGAGCGGACTGCACTCTTCCGAGAGTCACTTTCCTCCTGCTCGTTCTTCCCTTCCCTCCATACATAATCCTCCTCTCTATCTTCCTCCTCCTCCTCCTCCTCCCCCTCCTCGTCTATCCTCCCTCTATAGGAATCAAGCCAATTGTTTTGTTGAAACCGGCAAACGGGTTCTCACGAGAATGTACCAGCACGAACTCGCCGTGGGACAGAACGACAAGCTTTCTTTGGTAGCCACTCACGCATCCATGCCAGGGCATGGCTTCGATTTCGAACACGTGTGAATACTGGGTCAGTCGGACGACCGAATCTCACGTCTCTTGCAGGAGGCATGGTACTCGCACGTGGACTCTATTAATAGGCATATCGATCTCCCAGATGCCTATCTCGCGTTGCGCGAGCAATGTCAGGGCTCAAGGTCACTCGTGGCGGAGCGAGCAATGGGAACTCAAGGTCACCCACGGCAGAGCTGACTTAATCACGCAGCGAGCTGTACGTTTTCATTCTTTGGCCTCGTGGGAGAGTCCGAAAAGTCGGGCAAATACACTATTGGTCCCAGAGAGCGTCTTCCAGCCTTCTACAGAATAAACTGTAACTACCACTGTGGCCTCTCATCTCACTTCTCCCAAGGAACCGGGATCTAAAGATCGCAGCTGCTAATTTTTCCTCTATTAACTTAATCCTCTGCGCTTAACTAACGGTGTCGAGCCCCGTCTTGAGTTGCCCACCCCTTTGGCGCCTCCAGGTCGACTGTAGCGCCGGATGGAGGATAGCATAGCAAGCCCAGCATTCACAAGCTTCCGGGGGATTGAGAAAATTCCTTGTATTTGTCGTTTTCTCCCTATCACATATATTTCAAGTCATTATGCGATCACCTGCGAGGGCTTCAAATTGAGCCACAATGCAAAACGGGACGGGCATTTTCCATAAACAGATCGGTTAGCGCTCTATCGGTCACAGACGAGAATGCTGGCCAGAGAGTCTTCTCATTCGAAGGTAAAATGTCTTCCCTTTTATTCCCACAAAAATTTAGTCAGTCCGTAACGTTGCCAACCAAAATAGAGGAATTCTCGTCATGGAGGGATAGGATTTACGGCGCTAGTCAGGAGCAGGGGGCTGGCCTACTCACGTCCAGCCGGCTGGTTGTCAATTTCCACGTGCAGGGGACCTACGCAGAGGCAGCAGATCGCCACAGTGTCGTGGGACACGGTGCCTCGAGTGCCCCCACTGACATCGGCTTCATCGTTAATTGTAACCCATAAGTACATCCAGATATTCAGTTAACGCGTCGTGGCGAAACTGGGCCCTGTTGGTAGGTGTTTAAAAGCAGACGAAAGCGGCTATCCGAAATCGAATAGGATACATTTGAAGCCTACCGGAAAGACGATTTGTGGTGACTTTCTCCGCGCAGTCGATCACGCGTCGAGGCTCACCGCTGCCAACGAGTGCAACTGCTCTGGCCGTCTACGTCCATCCATCCAGCCCACCTGCCTGACCAATCACTTGTCAAGGACTAACCAAATAAAGGCCACTCCAGATGTTGTGGCCAGGGGTTGCTTGCTCATCTGTTAGTCAAATTCTTCTTATCTATTTTCAATTTTTCTGCACAGAATAAGCTGTTCCTTGAATTGAATTGAACCCACGCGGTTTGAATTTTTGAGCAAAACCAAGGCAATTATATTTCAAGTTCTATACAGAAAGATACCGTCTTTGGACAAAAATTGAATCAAAAACCTATTATTTTAAAGAATCTTCCGTCCAGTTTCCTTCGATACCCCCACTGCTCGACGAGGAACTCTTCTCCAAATCGGTCATCTCGCTGGAAATATTGGTTCAGCCTACATAGTCTACTTGTCCCAATCAGTCTCGTCAGGGCTCTGAGAAGTATCCACGGACAGGCTGAGTTGTTATATTTATATACTGCTGTGTATGATTACTAGAAGACTATAATTATCTAAGTAAAGGCCACCCTATCGTTTATTATCTTGCTTTTTCAACCCAAATTAGTACCAGTTGGCAAATATTTGACTTCACTATCTCGGTGTATAATTGCTAGATGACTTTATTAATATAATTAAATGCCACCCTACGTTTGTATTTTTCTTGCGCCAATATACTTCCTGGCAGTAACTATTAGACTACACTATCTCGGTTGCTGCTACCTCTAGTCTGACCGACGCCGCAATAGTTTATAAGTATAACCTTTTAGCTTAAAGTTATAGCATGCAGAACGTACAAGTTCACGGCCAAACTGCGGGTGGAAAAAAGCCCTTTCTGGAGCCGGCGTTGATCCCCCAACCTGCGATCTAGGAGCCGAGCGTCTTAGCCGCTCGGCCACTGCAACCCGGCTACGCGGCTCACAGAAAGTTAAGTGCATTGACAAGGTTGACACGATAAATTCCGCCAACGACCCAACTGTCCTGGGTGACGAAAACGTCCTTTCCAGAATCGGCGCCGATCCCCCGACCTGCGGTTTAGGAGGCGAACGTCTTGGCCGCTCGGTCACTGCAACCCAGCTATGCGATTCACAGAAAGTTACGTGCATTGACAGGGTTGACACGATAAATTCTGCCAACGAACTCCACGGCCAAACTGTCCCGTGTGACAAACAGTGCGACATAAGAGACAAGGGTATAAACCCTACGGCCACCATGACCACCTTGCAGAAGTAACAGAAAGGTAAGAACAGTGACACGGGTGACACGCATTGCCCGATGGCATGCGACATTGCAAACATTGCCCGAAAATATCAAAGTTGGAGTCGCGTATAGATTTACTAAAGGATGTTATCACATGGTTTCTCAAGCATGGCACATTAAAGCCGCTAGATGAAACCAGTGAAAATCAGCAGCTAGAATCCGTCTTGACGGAAGTCGCTACCAGGCACCAGCCAATCGGTCCAAGCGCGATTAAAACTGAGGAGAAGCAAACACAAACAAGCCCTAATCTACCGTCCCAAGAAAGTTCAGGTTCTAGGATCATCAAAACGGCCAGGAGAAGAGGGAAGCGTCTACCTGACCAACCAGTCTCACCCTCTTCACAGGTCAAAACTAGTGAAATCGCACGAAAGGGGATCGGAGAAGAGCTGGGAGAAGAAAAAGAGACAGTATTTGCACCGAGACAACTGCGGTCCGGTGCACACAAAGCGATGAAAGCGAAGGATGCCGCCGAAAAACAAACGAGGGAGCCCACACTTAAAGAGCAGGCCGCCACAATTGATCAATCAGCCACCGCTGAGGCGAGTTTAAACTATCTCGCCGTAGACAACAAAAACACGATTGGTTCGCCCCGTAAAGTGCAGGCTGCCATCAAAAAACACATTAAGGAAAACACGAAAGCGTTGCACCAGGAAGTGACCGATAGGGGCAAAAGTATCGTAATACAAGGTCTACCGGAATCCACTGCCACTACTGCTATTAACCAGAAAGTGGGTGACAATGTCGCAGGCCCGAGCCCGAAGCCCACAGTAGAAAACGAGGGTAGTACATCAACCATAGACTACGGTTGCACAAAAGATGGCCATAATAGCAGCACAAGAGCTATTTGCGAGCAAGCAAGCGGCAGTGTCGTAGGCACGAGAAATGGCACTAAGAGAGAAGCCAGGATCATAATACAGGGATTAACAGAATCAACCGCAGCCACTCCCATGGACTGGCATTCCGCAGAGGTCCAGCTCTTCCATGCACTTATGAACAAAATGCTGGGACCCAATGTACCATTAGAGGGCGAAAAGGCCTTCCGCCTTGGCAAACGGCCAGAGAACCCAACTGGAACGGCACGTCCCAGACCTCTGAAAGTGGTCATGACAAGAAGCCAAGACGCCAAGCTCATTCTATATAGGCGTTTTACAATAAAAGACTCTGACCCGGGAGTTTTGTTTTCAGCAGGAGTTCTCAGCTGCAGAACGGAACAAACGTCATCAACTTGTTTCCGAAAAGAGGGAGCGGGTCAGCAAGGACGAACAAAACTAGGATAGTTACAACAACCAAGTGATTCAACGTCCATTGTTCTCACCTTGGATAGGTCCGTTCCGGATAACCACACAGTCGGCTCAGTAGGGGGAGGATTGAGCCCAATCGAAAAACATACAGAGGCAGAATGAAGAGGAAAAACATTTGGTGATTTACAACAACCAAGCGATCCAGCGTCCACTGTTCTCCCCGGGAAAGATCCTCCCCGGATGACCGCACAGTCGACCCGGTAAGGGGCGGGGAAAGCCTGACGGTAACCATTTCTCGAGCAAACAGAAAGTTGACTTTCATGTACACAAATGCACAAAGTATGCTATCAAACCAAGACGAGCTGCAGATTCATGCTTTTGAATTATCACCAGATATATTTTCCATAACGGAATCTTGGCTGTCTGAACAGGTAGCCAACGGCGAGGTAACCATGCCTGGCTATCAGCTGTTCATAAAAGACAGAGAGGGTCGTCAGGGCGGTGGCGTAGCAACACACGTGAAAAATGGACTCACAGTTTTAGACAAAACGGATAAAATGGCGTGTTCTTCCGAGGACATCTGGCTGTCCATTAAAGTGCGAGGTGCACCCAACCTCGATGTCCTGACACTCTACTGACCACCGAGAAGAGAGCCCGTAGTGGACGCCTCCTTGCTAGAGGAGCTGGACAAAATTACTGCACGATCGGACATCCTGATTGTGGGGGACTTTAACGCGCCTCACATCGACTGGGGTGCGGCCTGCGCACATAGCTCCGATCTAACCTTTGACAGCTGCCTTCTGAGCATGACTCTAAAGTTATTTCTCAAGCAACACGTCACTTTTCCGACAAGGATGCGCAATGGCCAACAGTCCAACTGTCTGGACCTCGTTCTCACGAAATCGCAGGACAGCATCGACGAAGTGTCATGTCCCCACCACTAGGTAAAAGCGACCATATTGTACTGCTATGGGAGTACTCGTTATTTTCAATACCGGAGAGATCCTCAACAGCCAGAAGAAATATTTGGCGAGGCGATTTCGATCGAATGAAAACCGAACTCACGCGCTCCCAGTGGGAACCTCTATGTTCTGGAAACATAACTGCGGACTGGGAAGCGTTGCGGAACACACTGCACAGACTCATCGACAACCACTGTCCAATTTCGCGAAAAAAGGTGACCACTAGACCGCGATGGCTTACGCAGGCCTTAAAATAGAAGTGAACAAAAAGTGGAAGCTGTGGAAAAAAATGATAGCAGACAGGACTCCTGCATCTGTCAGTGCCTACAAAACTCAGAGAAACCGGGTCAGGGGTCTTATTCTCAAAACAAGACGTGCTTTCGAAGCAGACTTGCTAAACCGGGCCACAGTGAACCCCTTACTGTTTTACAGTTACCTCAGGCAGAGTACCAAAAACAAGGATCCGATACCCCTGCTGAGGACCGCTGAGGGAAGAGACTTGATAGATGATGAAGCAAAGGCTGATCATCTTTCGAAAATTTTCCGGTCAGTCTTCACAAAAGAAACGGCATACGATCACCCCACCGACGACACAGAAGCGGATGCTATAGTTGAGACTGTCCAATTCCCCTAGGCTGTTGTTCTTTAGGAACTTTTAAGGTTAAAAGAATCTAAGTCACCAGGTCCCGGCGACGTACCAGCCAAGATTTTGAAGGAGCTCGCCAATGAGTTGGCCAAACCACTCTCTATGTTCTTTCAAACCTCCTTCGAGACCGGATGCCTACCAGTTTGTTGGAAATCCGCGAGGATTACGCCGCTATACAAGGGGGGAAGCCGGGTCTCAGCGAATAACTACCGACCAGTCAGCCTTACTGCAAGCTGTTGCAAAATCATGGAAAAAATTATCAAGCAACAACTTTTGCAGTTTCTGGAACAAAACCATCTGATATCGGATGCTCACCATGGTTTTCGTAGAGGTAGGTCCTGCGTAACAAACTTGCTCTAATGTTTAGAAGGGTGGACTGGGGCAGTCGATAGTGGAAACTCAGTGCACGCTGTCTATATTGACTTCAAAAAGGCTTTTGTTAGCGTGCCGCACCACCGCCTCCTTCATAAACTCAGCCGCATAGGAGTAAGGGGTAGGCTCCTTGCGTGGATAAAAAGCTTCATAATCGGTCACTCGCAAACTGTCTACATCAGCGACAAACAGTCAGCCAAGGTTGAGGTTGAGAGTGGTGCTCCCCAAGGCTCCGTTCTCGGCCCTATCTTGTTTGTTATCTACATCAACGACTGCGTCCGCGAACTGGACTGCGGTATCGCCATGTTCGCCGCTGGTATAAAACTTTGGAGCGTAATTTGAACTGCGGCTGACGAAGCGCACTTAGAGGAAAATTTAAATAGACTTCAAAAATGGTCGGCGGACTGCCTCTTATCGTTCAATGAGAGCAAGTGCACCACCATTCGAATCGGCAAATCCGGTTCTTCCAACGGCATGGCTTACCGACTGAATGACATACCATTGAAGGAAGTGAATATCCAGAAAGACTTGGGAGTCTGGATCACGCCCTCGCTTAAACCCTCCCTGCATTGCGCAAAGGTAGCCAAGTCCGCGATGTCGATCCTATACCTCGTCAGACGACCTTTTTCTACCTTCAATGAAGAGTGCTTCACAAGTCTTCGGAACCTTCGTGCGACCACACCTAGAATCCGCTATCCAAGCTTGGAGACCCTGGGCCACGAAAGACATCAACATCCTGGAAAAGGTACAACAGCGCACAACCAAACTTGTTATGGGGCAGGGCTCGCAGCCTTATGAAACACGGCTGTCGAATCTCAACCTCTTTCCATTGCGCTCCAGGCAGCTTCGGGGGGACCTGATACTAGCATTCCGCGTATTACGTCTTCAAGACTGCTGTCTTATATCAGGGGATTTTTTCGAATAAGCAACGACCACGAATCTGAGGGTTCATCCTCTCAAATTAAAGGTGACAGGGGCCAGGTTGGACGCTCGGAAACACTTCTTCTCAAAAAGGGTGGTTGGAGCGTGGAATGCGCTTCCTCAGGTCGTCGTTATTTCGGAATCACTGGAGGTTTTTAAGCGAAAACTGGATCGATATAGCAGTGCACGATGGATCGGAACGTACAATTTACAATAAGTATACAACTTTCAATTTTTCAGTAGTATTAAATTTTATATCAATTCACGTTTGCTATTTACAACGCCCTCCCACACATAGCCTCATGCGAAGGTCTCCGCGGTCTACCCTACTTGGCTATCTGCGTACCGTGATTACCCGCTGGCGATCTTATCAGCCAGACCTGCCGGTCTTAACAGTCACCCTTGGTTCGACCCAAAGCGGACTGTCGACGATCTGGACGGATGCCTCTGTTTTTCCATTTCCGTTGGCGGAGACTGCAATCAGCAAGGAAGAATCAGGACGTGGCTTCCACACGGTGATGATCCTGGGAACCTTTGCAATGCCCCCCCCAGTGGGAACCCCCTTTTTTTTCCTAAATCCCACGCATTACCCCCACAAGGGCGACAGTTTTTCTCCTAAAAATCCCTGAGGAGTTTTTTCACAACTGGCCTCGCCAACAGTCTGAGAAACAAATTTTCTGCTACCACTGCACATATGAACAAATAGGGCACTCAAAGGAATTTTTCTTCATCATCCCTCAATATACTGATACCACTCTGGCCTCCCCTGACCACTCTTCTCCTAAGGAACCGTGCCTGAAAATCACAGTTGCCAGGACCTATCTTACTTAACCCCCGCTATAACGTTTAGCGTATCAACGCGTGAAGCAAGCCACCAGCATTTGGCAGTTGAGTTTATGCCTTCCAGGAAACGAGCAGAAAACTGCAGACGGACAGTTCTCAGCAGCACGGTCACAGACGATCAAAAACTCATACCCAGTTGACGTCACAAGAACGGCTGAATGTGCGGTCGGAAAAAAACGCCCTGATTCTTGGGTGACAACTGCCTGTTTTTTTTATCTAAACTTCTGCTGTGAAGTTACCTTTACTTGACTTTGGCTTAATTATATTATTTGATCATATGCATTCCGATAGGTATCCTTAAAAGCCCTCAAGGCAACAAATGTCAGCGTGGGAACTATCAATCGAGACTCCTATACTACGCCCTACTGCAACTCTGCGGTTCATACACGTTACTCTTCCGTAGACATTTGAATTGAATCAAAACGCGGAACTCGATCTCAAAAATTAATTTTTTCGAGGAGATTCGAACCAACCATAGAAGACAAGGGGATCAACTGCACCGCTGCCGCTGTCAATATCAGCAATCCAATGGATTTAAGTAGCAGAATTTAAGCAAATAAGACTCAGACACAGAATGTTGGTAGTAATGAATGGATATCCGACCAGTTTCGTCGGCCGCTGTCTCCGTACGCGCCTACGAGGAACAAAGGAAGGAGAGCCACTAACACTGGCACCCTCTACCCTCAGCGCGGTTTGACGACCTCGGCGGCCAATTCGTCCGTCACTGTTTTCAAATCGGACCCAAAGAATTTCAATCGCCACCCGGCCATCACCATCAAGGATGCGTCTTTACTACTGGTCTGCATGCCGAAGCTCCTTGGCGTCCGTTTCGATCCTCTCTTCAGGTTCTCGGACCATGCGAGGGAGGTCGCAAGCAAAGTGAGCCACTGCACCAACGTCCTCAAGGCATATGCGGGCACATCCTGGGGCTGCGCGGAAGAGACTCTGGCGACAACATTTAAAGCGCTGGCCAAGCCGCATCTAAATTATGCGGCACCGATCTCTTCTCCCACAATCATTTCTTCTGGCGTTCGCCGCCTTCAGTCAACACAGAACGCTGCCATCCGCCCGATCACGGATTGCTGTAAAATGTCGCCTATCGATCACCTTCCTTCAGAGGCTTCTGTTCTGCCGGTCGCCCCTCAAAACAAACTCTTAGGCCAGCAGTTCTGGTGGTCCTTTCCGCAACCCGGGCATCCAGTCGCAACTTTCGACCGTCTATTCGAGCTCTATAGCAGAAGGCGGTCATCTCGTATCTCATGGATTTACCCGTTGATAGCTCTGCCAGCAAGACAGGTGAAAAAAGTAGCTTATGTAGCCCCACTCATATACCCCTAGTCCCGGCATTTTGTCCAGCAAAAACGGTGGTTATAGAATTTTGTGGGCGGGAGGGGGGTGGGGAAATAGGATAGGCAGAGAAGGAAATTTATAGCAGTAAGTGTAAAGTGAAAAAATGTAGTCGAAGTTGCTTCTCGCGGCCGCTGGGAGCAGGTTGTTCCGCATGTAAATTAAAGGTGTGCGCGGCACTTCGCGCCGCGGACAATACTAATCTAACTCCAGAACGGTAAGATGGACCACAGGTAAGTTGGAGTAGACGACCTCCTGACCATCATTTCAATTTTTCGGGAAATTCAAGAAACTTGCAGTTTAATAATCGGGTTTTACCGCAATAAGTTAAATGATAATACAGATGAGGAAAATCTACAGATATAAATCAACAACACTTCTAAACACAGTAAAATAATAATGCATTCAGCATTTATTAAAGTATATTCCACTGCGTGTCCTAAGTTCCCGCCCATAAAACCCGATAACCACAGTTTTCGTAGGAAAACATGCAGGTTGTAGGGATTAATGAGTGGAGCTACATAAGCTACTTTTGCCCTTTTAGGTAGTAACTGTGCTGCCTTTATGGTAAATAATTACATAATTTGGCAAGCATGATTATAGAGGCCAAAAACTCCCGTCAAATTATAATAAAAATCTACTTTCAAATGCTCGGTAGCTTAACTTTAAATTTTTTCGTTACATTCCACCTATAGGTTGACTAATTTCCATTTTATTTTTAATTCTGCCTGCGTAAGATCAAATATCCCTCGACTACATTTCGTATTCTATGCAATAGAGGTTAATGTTGGTTGAATTTAATCCTCTTAGTTTACATAAACAAGCATAATCTTATTTAATTGAAATTTTTTTGATTAATTCTCCCACAACTACATGTTAATTTACGTTCCCTGGCCAAGAAGTAAATGCTTAACCACTTAATAATTTAAGCAGTTGGGCGGGGGAATAGATATAGCCTTGGCCTCCCTCATCATTGTCGCCCATAATTTATGCTGTTGTTAGTCTGTTTTCAGTTTGTGATTATTACGCGGTTATACGGCAGTGGTCGATTGACTTTGGCCCAAATATTTGCATATAAAATATCGGTCTGTGCCTATAGACCTTTCATACACTGATCCCCTCCACTTTCGAAATTCATTTTAGCAGAAAAGTAAAAGCTGCCGTTTAATGCAGCGTGGTTTCTTCCAATGGTTTTTTTATGATTTGAAGTTTTCCTATCAAATATTTTTTTTCCTTTTTAGTGCAAAAATGCCACAAGTGCCCCAACCGCCACCATATGGGTTTGTTTTTTGTTGCTGTAACCTTGACGTTCTCTTAAGAAGTCATTGGCTGAAGCTTGTGCTGGCATGTCACACCAGCCTTTATTGAGATGAACTCAGGCCATTCCATTTGGCCTCAGGCCGAGCAGCGCCAGACTAGGAGTCCTGATTTTTGCCTGAAAGCTTAAGAGGAGTGCTTGGTGTTTTTGATTTGTGTTTAGCCCATAGATGATGAGGACGCGCCAGCAAGGGCAAACTAGTCCTCTACATATGTTCCTGAAGTGTGGATAAATGTATTACGTAGTCGCAACTGTACGCACTATGTCTGGGAAGTTGGCATCCAAAGGGGATCGCTAGTGCAATCTGCACACGGAATGCGATAAATTACATTGGTTTGGTGCTTTGTCAGTATGTTATCTCTAACGCGAGGTAGAGCAGCCCTCGGGGAGGACGCCGGCTTAACAGTTCGCTTTATTCTT
Source organism: Ligula intestinalis (assembly GCA_036362985.1). Lineage (NCBI taxonomy): Eukaryota > Metazoa > Platyhelminthes > Cestoda > Diphyllobothriidea > Diphyllobothriidae > Ligula > Ligula intestinalis. The sequence continues at coordinate 14,728 of JAYGXS010000155.1, forward strand.
TGGGTGTACCAGTTGGGTGCGTACAGTATTTGCTGATCTATCAGCCACTCGGATTTGGTGCTGCCTTAGGTGTCTGTCAAGAATTTCAGACACGTTTTTGATTTAGGGAAGGCTACGCCAAGTATATGACGTCTGATTGCTACAGCCTGGATCCTTATATATTTGACGATTTTTGTCTCACGCAGCAAAGTATGAAGTCTCGTGGATAACCTTTTGGGGAAAATAAGTCGAATAAGTAACTCAGTTTGTTTTGGTAGCCTTCTTTTTCCAAACAATACGCTTTTGTTTGATTTAGCAGACTGTTAACAGTACTCCTTTTAAAAGACATCTGGTGGTTGTTCTTATTCATGCAACAGAACATCTTCGACTTCAAATTATATAACTTGGGATGTACACTATGCGTTCTGAGGATAGATTGGACGTGCGTAAACTTCAGCAGCGCACCGCCTTTTTGGTTTTTTAAAAGGTCTTTCACACTTACATTTACTCTTTTTTCTGCAGCCCAAAACCTGCGGGACCAACCAACACTACGAACAACCCACCGCCCTACCCGCTCGAGTAAATTTGTCCACTGTTCGCTTATGGACTTTTTACTACCCATTTTGGTTTACAAATTTTCTAAACCTCACTGTTGTCTCATACAGCGACGTATTAATTCTCATGGATAACCGTTTGGCGAAAATAAGCCAAATCAGTATTTCAGTTCGTTTTTGTAACCTTCTTTGTCCGAACAACGCGTTTTTGTTTGATTTAACACACTGTTAACAGTATTCCTTTGATGAGACAAAGGGTGGTTGTTCTTATTCATGCAACAAAACATCTTCGACTTCAAATTATAGTAGTCGCCGGTTATTAAGCCCACCTCGGACCCAGACCAAATTGGGTTTAATAAGCGGCGGGCGCACTAACCGGTGAGTCCTAGTTTTTGAGTAGCAAACGCGGAATAGGCACTATACATTACATGCGTACTATATTATGTGTAGAGCTTGGTTATGTACAGGAAAAAACTGCTGTTTGTCTGTATTTTACGTTATAACAAAAACAAAAAATGATTTGCGACACGTTTAAAAAAGCAGTCTAGTATCAGTTGTTTTGGAAGAAACTTTGCCCACAAGCGCTCTTTGATGTCCTTCTCCAAGCACCAGAAATCATCAATTTTTGTGAAATCTGATGCCTGTAGACCACGTTGCAGAGTGTAGAGTGCAGCTCTCATCTGTTAGGCAGTGGGAACTGGTTCTTTCCCCCCCTCCTCCTCACCATCATCATCATCATCATCAACAACTTCCTAATTTGCTTCACCTCCATTCTTTACTTCTTCTTTCTGAATGATTTCATTGACCAAGTTCTGCTCAAAATTTTCCCCGCTTGTTTCGTCAGTGACTTCAACATCTGCATCGATGTCCAGCCACTTAAGGAAACCTTCCTCATTGATTCCTGGTGGAGGAGGCACCACATCGGCAGCACCAACATCAGGAGCAGCAACAACATCAAGGGTTTTAAAACCGCTTTTTCGCCAGCATTTTTCTATTGTGCTCTTCTTCACCTGCTTCCATGCATCTCCCAACATGTCCAGCGCTCGGAGCAAATTGATGTTCTTTGCAACCTGGCCAAAATTATGTAACCAGTTGCGCACGCAGAGGGATAAGAAACTCACTCTATCATGTTGGCAAACTTGGCTTTTTAGCCGGCGACTGGGCTTATTAGCCGGCGGATGTTGCGATCTAAAATTCCGTGCCAAGCTGATTTGGGCTTAATACGCGGTTGGGCCTATTACCGTGGGCTTAATAATCGGCGACTACTGTATATCACTTGGGATGTGCACTTAGTGTTCTGAGGGCAGATTACACGTGCGTAAACTTCAGCAGCGCGCCGCATTGTTTGGATTTTTTAAAAGGTATTTTGTCAGGGACCAACTCAATGGCGTGAGCAAACAGCCCTGACGAAGAATTGCCACAGCAACTGACCGGTTCACTCAGTCACAATCGAATCGATAACGCCACTCAGGTGCGGCCGGCGCAGGAATATAACGCAGCTGCCACATAAGTAAGCGCCCCACCACTCAAGTGCATTATGTGACGTCTCGCTCAGACTAGGACGTCAACTCCCATGACTCACTAGCCAATGAATTCATGTCCTTCTTGTGACTACCATCTTATTGTCGTTAAAGTATATGCCACTGCGTGTCCTAATATACCGCCCATAAAACCCACTAAACACCGATTTCGTAGGGAAACATGCAGGTTCTAGGGATTAATGAGTGGGGCTACAAAAGCTGCTGTTGCCAGACAGGCTTCCAGCGTCTTCACCAGAGAGCCGTTGTTGAGGTAGAACGAGGTTACCACGCCCCGGTCTTTTTGGGCGTCTATCCAACTCCGATTGCGGCCTCAGAACAACGCCCGAGGTTCACTCGCTGTACTCTGGCTCAACTACACAGTGGCTAATCAATTGCCCTTCGCCAGTACCAACACCGGTTCCACCCGTCCACACCTGACTGCCGTGACTCTCTACATGACTGTCAGCATCTGTTCGCCTGCAATTCCCGGCCAGGCACCCAACTCATCCCCGTGGACATTTGGCTCAAGCCGGCTGAGGTCGCGGCATTTATCCATCTCCAAACTGCAACCAGTTTGGACTCCGGTGGGGAATCCTGATCCAACAAGCGCTAATAACCAACCAACCTCATTTTGTATCACAGTGGTCCAAGTGACTCATCTGGTAGACACGGTGTGGCTATTGCCCTCTCGGAACAAGCCACCCGTGCACTACTGGCATGGGAACCAGTCAACGACCGAATGGCCTATATTCGACTAAAAGGCCATTCTTCGAACATCTCGGTCGTAAATGTGTATGCATCTACGTCGGCGGCTGAACAGCAAGAGAAAGAAAATTTCTACTCGCAGCTGCAGAAGCTAGCCAAACGACTCCCTCGCCGAGATCTGCTAATTGTTGCCGGGGTCTGGAATGGCCGGACTGGGCCCGGTGGCCCGACAAACAGCCACCTTCTCGGTCGTTTTGGTCGTTTGCCGAACAGAACCGACTGTTTGCTACCAACACATGCTTTTAGCATCGTCACAAACATCTACTGACTTGGTATTCGAACGATGGCCGTACCGCCAGTCAGACCGATTACATTCTAGTTGGTTCACGGTTTCGCAGCTGGGTCCACGATAGCAGGTCGATGCGAGGTGCCGAAACTGGTAATGTCCACGGGTCTGACCATGCTCTCGTTCACACGTGCCTGAAGTTTCACCTCTCATCTGCGCCCAAAATGCCACATGCGAGACGCCTTGGTGTCGCAAAGCTCCGGCAAAACAACACCACCGAGGCTTTAAGCACAGAAATCCAGTCCCGTATTATGACCCAGGCTGACAATTAGGGCAGTAGCAAGTGGCCATCACTGAAGACATCCATCTATGGGGCAGCTGAGAAAATTCTCGGATTCACTCAGCGGCACCGCAGTGACTGGATCAGCCAAAGAACCCTGCAGCTGTCAGCCAAGACGACTCGAGCCAGGTCCCGCCATGATGCCTCCTTCCGCCAACTTCGAAAGCTGACAGCAAAGTCGGCTAGAGATGATCGGCAGAAGTATTGTTCCGAAACGGCGACTTCTATGGAGCAGGCTTCTTATGTTGGTGACACCCGAAAATTGTACCAAATCATACGCCAGGTTAGTGGTAAGCCCCCAACACTCTGTGATTCTGTTTGCAATGTGAATGGAGGTTTTAATGCTGACAACTCGGCCGAGGTCGATTGGTGGCGTGAACACTTCGAGCACCTACTCAACTTTGACGAACAACCCATCACATCCTCCCTCTCCTCCATAGCGGATTTTCAATCCTCTCCTGCCAGTGTCGTATGACATCCCTTCCGAAGACAAAGTTACTGATGCAATGCAGAGGCTAGGCAGCAACAAGGCGTGTTGACAGGACGGCATTCCTTCAGAAATCTACAAGTCCTGTGTCGACACCCTGGCTCCGTGAGGTGATTGTACAGGCGTGGCGAGAAGAGGCCGTTCCCGATGACTGGGGCTCAGGTATCCTTGTACCTGTCCACAAGAAGGGAGATAAGACAAGATGCGAGAACTACCATGGCATAAGTCTTATCGATGTTGCTGCAAAGATCTTCGCTGTTGTTCTTCTCAGGCTCTTCCAGTCTGTACATGACTCCAGGACACGACCCAACCAAGCCGAATTCCGAGCTGGGCGTGGATGTGCGGATCATATATTCACACTGAGGCGCACTCTAGAATTCCGCCATAACTACCAGCAACCGACGGCTGTTTGCCTTGTCAACTTTACCACCGTATTCGATTCCATCCATCGTAAGTTCCTGTGGCGAATAATGGAACTGGATCGAGTGCCGACCAAACTCATTGCCATGATTAAGGACTACTATCGGTCACCTCCGCACGAGTCCTGGCCCACAACAATCTCTCTTAGTCGTTCGATATCCGGTCTGGTGTCCGACAGGGCTGCGTCCTTTCGTCCATTCTGTTCAACTACGTCATTGACTGGATTCTCGGCAAAGCCCTACATGGAGAGGACGGTGTTGAACTTGCACCCGGACGCCGGCTAACTGATCTCGGCTACGCCGATGATATTGCGCTGTTAGCCTCAAGCTTTGGTGGTCTACAGACGGTAGTGTCGCGGTTAAATGAGATCGCTATGTCGGTGGGCATGTCCATAAATTCCGGAAAGACGAAGTCGTTCTCGAGCTGCATCCATGACCAGAAGAAGGCACCTCTGGAGATTAATGCCCATCAACCTGAAGAAGTAAACAGCTTTAAATACCTCGGGGCGAGGCTGCTACCGAATGGGCAGAGCAAGGATGACATTGTATCCCGTATCGATGCTGCTCGCTGGGTTTTCTCAATCCTTCGAAAGCGCCTATGGATCCGACTTGACACCTACATCGCCACGAAGATTCGTGTATACCGTGCATCCATCCGGTCAGTCCTGCTCTATGGATGTGAATGCTGGGCTGTTCGCGCTGAAGATGAGCGAAGACTGGAGGTCTTTGACCACCAGTGCCTGAGGACGATCCTGCGAGTTAAGTATAGCGACTTCATCTCAAATGAGACAGTCCGCATCCGCTGCGATCGTATCACGAGGATATCTCAGGCCATTCAAGAAAGGCGACTGAGGTGGTTTGGACACGTTCTCCGTCGTCCGCCCCACTAGCTTACCTATGCTGCCCTCGACCCGGCACCGCAGCCCACCCGGAAACGTCGAAGAGGAGGGCAACTGAAAACTTGGCTCGACACCGTCCGTCAAGACATGGAAGCAGTTCTTGAGCCTTCTATCTTCGGTCTCCGTCGCTGGAGAAGGGACTGGGTGGAGCTTTCCAGATCCGCTGCCGCCAATCGCCACGTATGGAGAGGTACCGTTCGTGACATCATTGAGATCAGGCATAATCACAGCCGTAACAAGTAAGTACTAACCAACCGTATATAATGTTCAGAAGACGAAGATGCGATCACTGGAACAAGAGTTTTATTTGCCTGACGTTTCGTATTCCGTCGGGAATCCTTTGTCATAGGTAATCGTACACAGCTCTGAGACATGCGCAGTATATAATGTGTCAGAAGCAACGGAGCGTATCACTGCAGAACTCGGTGTGGGTATTGTCCATCGTCCGACAGCCACCACGGGTCCTAGAATCATACGAATAAAGGACCAACTGGATGTACGTGAGCAATCTGGTTTTGTTGAAGTGCCATTTCTCGTATGTTCTCGCAATTGTACAGCACGACGACTCACGAATACTTTGGCACAAAAGGGCAGTACGCAGAGGCGACACAGTGTTTCAGGCCGCTACCCACAGCCTCGAGGAAGGCCACGAATTTAACTCCACGGGCACGCGGACAATGGCGCAAGCCAATGATAACACGAGGCGAGCCTATTTGAGGCCTAGGTATCTTGTTCCAACTCTATCAACAGACATGTCAATATACCCCCTGCTATCATGCCCTTCGTTTGTGCGGCCCAGTTCCTGTCGAACGACGTGGACTCAGCATATCACGAACGCTATTCCCTCTCTCTTTTCTATCGTATTTGAAAAACAAAACACGTCAATTCTTGCTTAAGTCTTATTGTCTCTGAAGATGGCCCCTTGTATGAAGCCGAGAGCCCAGACAGATGCAAGTGCTATCCAAGTGATCGTGCCTTCGAATTATTTGCAACAAGAACCTCAACCTTGTATACTTACTTTCATTTATAGAACCCAATAACTTTTGCACAGGAAGTCAATCCAAAATACAGAAGGCCGGAATAGTCTCACAATGTATAAAATTTTATAATAAACACATCTCAAATGCGCAGCAGATATACAGACAAGAGACGCAGGCGTGTTCCTTTCTTTCTCCCCCTACTCTCCCCTTTCCTTTATGAACGTGAAGAGCTAGATGAGGATGAAGAAGATGAAGAACCGGACCTAGATCCCGAAGAGGAACCGGATGAGGAACTAGATGAAGAAGAATTCGAGGAAGAGGACGAGGACGAAGAGGACCGACCCCTTCTGTGTTGACGACCTCGACCGCTCGGGGATGCGGCCGACGCTCCAGCTCCGCTCTTTGCATCACCTCGTCCGCCGGCAGACTTTGCGTCAGGAGCTTCGCCCCGACGACCAGAGCGACCGATGGGACTGCGAGATCTACCCCGACGGCTATCTCCACCAGCAGCTCCACGAGAAGGCGGGCCTACAGAGAACGTAGGATTAGGGAGCAAATAATAAGGCAACTGACCACAGCAGAAAACTTTTGAATGAAAAACCAATTAATTAACAAGTTGCCGTTCTGAGGACCAACAACGTATAAGTGCAATACAAGGATCTACAACACTTAGCGGAGGGCTAGCTGTAGTTCGGTTTCCTTATTAAGTAGACAATTCAAGCAAATCTTCGAGATAAATCAGGGCGGTGCTCAGGCAACAAGGCGGTGCCCAGATTGCTAGTAACCACGAAGACAGTCGGCACGACTGAGGCCATCGGCAACGTGTCTCAAGTTAACAACATAGTCACTGGGCAAAGAGCACGAAACCAGCACAGAATTTATTGACGTCATACAATTTCGCAACCACTTATTCAACTGCAAACGGTCATTGCTAAGTAAGTAGCCATATTTTTTACAGTGTGCTTTTTCCAGGCGGTAGAAGGGATGCTAGTTCAAAAGCCGGCATCCCGACGCGACTGAAATATAGCAGGATTAGGTCACAAAATAACTTATTCTACTCGAAAACAACCTTTAGAATTTCGGTTGACACTCCATGACATAAGGAATCAACTATAAACGGTACAGTAACCGCCGGTTATTAAGCCCACCTCGGGCCCAGACAAAATTGGGCTTAATAAGTGGCTGGGCCTATTGACCATGGGCTTAATAACCGACGAATACTGTATGATTTCACGTGTCAACGGCAATCGGTCAGAATTCGAAACTTTCGTAGTGACAAATGTGGTGAAGCAGGGATGGATACTCATCCTCATCAGCCACATGTTCTGCAAAAAGGTGGCAGGCGTTAACTAGCGAACCGTCGTCACGGAAACATTCGAGCCCACGAGACATGACCCCATCATAGAAGACTGACAAGTCTGTCCCACAACTAGGGTGGTTTCATCACTAGTTGGCAGAGAGGCTCAGGCAGTTGACTGGCGCACAAAGAGTGAGAATAATCTGGGGCTCACGGCAGAAGAGTGTATTATGCACTATAGTAAACCCACATAGTTAAATCTATCACGCATCAGTGGTGGCTTGGAAAATTGCTAATGACCGAGTAACTTACTCCTCATGGGCCTAGGAGGGAAGGAATGGAGGGCTGAGCATCAGGCTACAGCGGCTCTTTATCAATATGACCTTTATGACGCATGTGCGAATCAGACAGCCCTCGTGAAAGCCCGACATATGCTGTGAGACAAGGTCGTGCATGGCACGCAAAGACAGGCTGATTAGCGCACAGTACGAACGGCCTGATGGCAATCGACAAGCTAACCTTCGGAGAGTGCAACTCACGGAAAAACTCCTCTTATCTGCACTGAGCCAAAACGGGGTTCATACTAGTTCACAACACGGTTTATGGAAATTCGTATGGTCGGCGTGAGCCCATTACTATTGCCGTGCATGTCTGCGGTGGCAAACCTAGACGTACAATCTACAGTTTCGCCCACTACCTTGCACAATTCAACCACCCGGCTCTGACGGTTGACTGGTGCCTGAGAGAGGGAAGAGAGAGTGAGACCGACGGTGAGTAAACCATCCATCCGCCCGGTACACCATCGCACGTCTCGCTATGTTCAATTTTCTCGTGGTAGGAAGGTTGCCAACTCGCAGAATAACTCGTTCTGTATTAGACATCTGCTTCTTTATGTGGCCTCATTTTCATCCTTACTGATGCACAAGCCGAGCTGCTATTACAGAAGCCTGATATATGTGGTGCGGCCGAGGTCCTGTGTGCTTTGCGCTGATGGATTATTTAGTTTTATCTGTCACTGTGCCCACCGCGCTCACTCGAGGTTTTCTTGACATGGCTTTGCCATCGGAGTATAGTGGGCGCGCGAAAGCAGAATAGGGAAGATGCTATGCAAGTCCACCCCATTATAAACTAATTCAGACCCAAGTCACCGGTGCCATGCCCACTCTGTGGGGCAAGCACTGATAGTCGTCGCTTGTCAGGATTGGAATTGTCCTGTTGGTCTTGAATTGGCCCTCTAATCTGGTGCGTTATACGAGAACTGGTCTGCCCGTGGCGCGCACAGATGCGTGTAGGTTTGTCAACCACGGTGCCCGAACCCACTTCCAATGGTCATGACGTGTTTCTGCCCTCCGAGCAAGCCGGATGAGGCAGAAGAGGGTATCGGAGTAGTGGGTATGGGAAGAAAGGGTACGGAAGATGCCGCGCCATTCTACCTCATTATAAAATAATACAGACGCAAGGTACCGGTGCTGTGGCCACTGCGTGGAATGCGCGTACTAGACGTTGCCGCTTGCCACGGAAGCACTTCGGGAATGTGGTAGGACCTAGGTATATGCGGAGCAAGCATGCGTCACTATAAACAAATTCACGCATAGTCCACGAGGGCACAGTGTCCACCTATCATTGGCGAAAGATGAGCTGTACTTGTCCTTGGTACGGCTGTGGTCATGCGTGACTTAGACCGCCTCAATCATGTCTCGTACTGTACCTCTGTACGCGTGACCATTTACGGCAAGGGAGCTGAATGACCCGACGAATTGTACGGTAACACTAGGGAGTACAAGGCAAAATGTTTGACTGTGCCCACTTTCGGGGCCAAAAAATAACGGAAACAGGCGGAGATACCAACATGGTTTTAAATGCAAAACAGTGCAATTTTCACTTACTTGGACGTCGATAGCGCGAACCCGCGGGTGAACGGCGGTGTCCCGCACGAGAGGCAAACGGACTGCCACTGCTGGTTCGTCTGTTGGCGCGCGGTCGTTCCCGACCACGGTCGCGGTCAGCAGCTTCACGCTCCCGATCCCGCTTAATGTCTCCGGCCTTCTCTGCCACGCGATCACGATCTCGGCTGCGGTGTACGGGAGATGATCGCGAACCTGCTGCCTGTGGTCCTCGTTCACGCTGATCACGCTGTTGGCGTTGGTCACGTTCCTTCTCTCGATCCCGTCTGTCCCGCTCGCGCAGGCGTTCCCGTTCCCGATCTGCTTCAAGGCGACCACGATCCGGCTCTCGAGCACCACGGGCAGGGGGGCCGTGCTCGTCCCGGCCCCGAAGCGATCGCATCTGACCGCCCCGATCCTTTTCCGCGTCTACATTGCTGTAGAGGAAACATAACAGGGTTTACAATTTCCAACAAAATACGAATAAAGATATAAACACCTGCATACGTGGAAAAACATAAACAGCTAACCACCCACCCACTGGGCCGAGTTCGATCATGCTATACCAGACGGAAATATTTAAAAAGATACGGATGGAGTGGGACTTTGCTGTTGCGGGCTTAGTCTACCTTCAGACAATCGTGATCACTATTAAAATGCAGGACAGTAAATAAAAACGTGATCGCAGGTTGTGGTGGAATAAGTCAGAAACCTGCATACCTACCAATAAGCCCCAAATGCATGGGCACTAGGGAAGCGCCGTGGAAGTAAAAGGAAAATAAAACGTGATTAAACTGTTTACTGAAACAAAAAATCTTAGATATCAAAAGTATTAATACACATATGGGTTGGAGGTACCGATAACGAGGGAAATCGACAACTTTCATGGACAGCTGTTCTAAAAAATATCAAATCTCAATCTTGTAAGACCAATACATAATAATGCTTTCTGACGTTTCAAGACTCAGTGTATATCCTAAAATTTTTATACCTATGGCACACATGCGAGTTGGGGTTCTCTAGGGATGCGACTAGACAGGAATGTAAGGTCATGGCCAGGCACTAATTCTGATTAACATAAAGGACGATCCTAATCTGCTCTGGCTTCATTGGAAATATTTGTTCGACGTCCTACGACCGACTACGAGGGTTCTATGCCGACGCTTTAAGACAAACAGAAAAAATAAGCGAGCAGCACTTCGATGCACCTTTAACTCGTAAGCCCCACAAATGGGCTTATCTTTCCATATATAGGCATGACACACGAAGACCGGGAAAGTAATCCTTCAACAAATCTGATCTAGAAAAAATCCAGTGTAGTTCATGTTGTGACTTAGCCGCAATTAGAGCAGGCCATACGGGTAGATGCACGCACATTATGTCCTTAAACTATACACTGCTACATCAGCTGACCTTTCACATCCAAAGTTGGAATAAGTAGGCATAAATATGTTCACAAGGCGTCCACGAGGACGGCACGGATATGACTCAATGTAGAAAGGAGGAAGGCTGAATCAAATTCAGCAAGCCGGGTCTATGCAAAACAACTATTGGTGTCGCAAAACAAGGCTATTCTTAACTGTAACAACTTGGCAAAATAACGGGGCAGCTAATAAAGATGAGTGGGCGTGTGAGGGCATGATAGCCATAGTCAACTACAAGTGAGTTATCTTTTAATTCTGACGGGTGTTCGGCAACAGCGATATCTGAATTGGATCATCATTATGCCACAGACTGTTGCAAATATAACAATTTAAAACTGAGAAACAGGTGCAGAGCTTCCAACGAAGTACCTCAGTAGGAAGAATGTATAACAGGAAAATAGGGGATGGTACGGTCTAACTAACCGTTGGTCAGAGGTCCTTCCGGGAGAGCGATGCCGCTCACGATGCGTAGGAGGCGAAGAGTGTCTGAAGGTTCTTGGCATAACTTCCGTAACGCTGACCTCCTGCCCATCGAGCTGGCCTCCGTTCATGTAGTTAACGGCATCTGAGGCGGCCTGAGCAGAGGAGAATTCCACGTAGGCGTAGCCACGACTGAATTCAGGATGCATGTGGTCCATCGGCATCTCTATGGAGGTCACTTGGCCCCACGTGGAGAAGATCTCCTTAATGTGTGCCTAACAAGTCCAAATTACAGAGATGATGCTGCCAGTAAGTGTTTACAAAACCTATAGCTACAAATTCCGCCTGACTCACTCACACTCCAGCTTCGGGTGTTAGATCGATTAAGTTAATTATACTGAGTATTACTGAGTAGAAATTATGCAGGTGAAAATTTGGAACTTAACGGTAATGTGTCTTTAACTATTCCAGTTGGGAAAACTCTACGGGAGTCGAACCAACGACAGTAAGGACATAGCCTCATTACAATCGCTTTTAAGGATACGAACTACGTGGACGATAGTTCCAAACTTTCGACAGTGACACCAATGCTCCCCCTCGATGCGGTGCATAGCACCAACGTAACAAACCTTCATCGATAAAGAGGCGATAGGCGAAGGTAATATAATCACTAGGACGTCTTCCTTGCCGGCAAACGTTATCCGCATCCCTCCCTATCGCCAGAATTGCCATTTGCAACAATGATTTCTGGATACACGGTATCACAATGTAACAGACCTTCGCTGCCCGGCAACCCCAGCGAAAAGGCTAACACATCAAAATCGCCGTCCACACCACTGTGGTCGATCTCATAAAGGTTCTCAACACGGCGAACCGGCATGGGCTGGGAGAGCAATGACGAAATTCAGATGCTCAGAGAGTGACACAATTTCAAGACGACTCGATCGCACGCTTCATGGGCAACCGGCCAGTCCTCGAAACCTTCGCGATAACAAGTACCGCGAACCAGGGTTTGGTACTCGCTCCAACTCTCTTCACTCGCGTGCTCACAAAACCGATAAATGGCTGAGTGATCTTCTTTATGGTGAAATCCAGTCAACGGGTCTGCAAGACCGACAGCCATCATTTTAACCAGTCGTATGCAGGGGCAAAGGCAAAGCGACAATCACAGAAGAACTTTGCACCGAGGTTCCTAATCAACACAACATGTTCCCAATGTCAATTTATGTTGCTGATTCCGGTTTGACTTGTAGAAGGCTTTCCCATACACTAAAAATATCGACATGACCACCACACGCCCATAGCACAAAACGTTACCGTCTCTGAGGACACTCCACCCGCCTGTCTTACATGCAGCCGCAGGTCCTGGTCCTGGGTCGGCTTGGTCGGACACCTTCAAAGACATCACAACGCGGACACCGCTCGACGGCACAACAACCTTCAGTCCACCTTGCTACTACTATGAGTTATCATTCAGTAAACGCCACTTGTCTCAACAACATCAAGCGCAATGCTCCCATCGGTCAATTACGTCGCTACATCGCCTATCACACACTGTTGGGCCTATCCCACTTGCTGGACCTCCATCTAGATTAATGCCCAGCGCACAGATGATGGTGCGTAAAATAACAACTGGCGTGTTCGGACATGTCTGCGCAGAGCGCATTGGTCTTCGTCACAGGCGAAGTTAACAATAATGCGGCCTAACAGGAATATAAAGAACCCTAAAACAGTTCAGTCTGTAAGAAAAAAGACCGAAATTGTAAGTGTATATTTGAGATGAAAGCCGTCAACCACTGCGAAATATGCACTTGCTGCCAACAGGCAGACTGTAGTAGTAGATTTTGATGTTGTAACTTACCATACTAACAGCCTAGGTACTCGCAACTGTGTCAAGCAGCGGCAGAATACCGGCGAAACATGTGGGCCTTTTAGCTAGTACCTAGGCCAGGGGGTCGGCAACCTTTTTAACCCAGAGAGCCAAGAAAGCAAATATTTGGAAATATATTTCAGAAAGAGCCATATAGCATATTTTTAAAATGAAATTATATTAAATGCGAGTCTAATAAGCCTCTGAATTTATTCTTTTAACTAATTTTCTTATAATACTCATTGTTATTGTGATTTCTGGCGTTGTATTGATTCGCTAAATGTTTCATAGTCTGGCGGCCCCGAGACCGCCGCCCTGGCGACCGCAGTTTATTCAATCAGGCACACACACCCGAGCATCCACGCGCGTCCGAATACCTAAGGGCTATTTAAATACTCCACCCCTCGGCCGATGCAGCAAAGATCTCTGCATGCGTCATCCACTCGGGCAATCGCGACACCAATAACAGAACAATTGAACCTGCTCGGCAATCCTACTGAATCAGTTGACCTCACTGTCTCAAGCTCTCTCAGGTCTAGCTGGGCGCAACCAATGCTAGCCCTGGCTTCGCCAGTGGCCACTACCACCTGGGTCAGCAATTGGGAGTTCTGTACATAATAAATAACTCCTTATGGTGACTCGTGTCTTTAAACTTCCAACCTGGGATTTGGCCTGATGATTGTAGTGATCCGAGTACAACCAACTACTTAGACACCTAAAAATTAACCAAAATCATAAAATCTGAAGTTTCTGAAAAAGCCATATGCGATCATTAAGTTGGTTTGGCAGATTTGCTTTATTTAAGTTGACCCAAGTGTGAAAAACTCTAGGCGTTTGACGGGATTTGAACCCGCGCATCAGAGAAACCCTTTGCCAGCGGCTAATGCTCTACCGCTAAGCTACAAACGCCCGCTTCACGCCATGAGTTTAATCACACTTGGATCGATATTACCCGCTCAACTTTTCGCTCATATGGAATCCACCAATACGGGAGCAAGTTGACTGCCCAAGCAGGATTTCCTAAGCAATCATCTAGAATCCACCAGAATGACTACTAGGCTGATCATCAAAAGAGCCATATATGGCTCGCTTACCATGGGTTGCCGACCCCGAACCTAGGCTGTTAGTATGGTAAGTTACAACCCTAAAACAGTCTACATCTTTATGCCTTCCATCTTTGAAGGTCTAATTGCTTAACTGTGTCTTTGCACAATTTAGGCCTTCTTCAAAAGCCCTACCCGTAGGAGTCAAACAATGAATCTACGACATCGACGCGAATCCAAGAAGACGTAATGCAGTATGGAATGTTGAGTAGGGAGATTACCTCAGTCACATTCCTCGACAGCTTGCTGATCATGACGCGTGTGAACTCGGGTAGAGCAAAGGCATTCGACACTTCGCTGTCCTTCTTAGCGGCGGAAGTGGTGGTAGTGGTGGTAGCGGTCTGCGCAGATTCTGATTTGCTCGCAGAGGTGGGGGGTTCCGGTGCCCTTTTTGTCGACGATCGGTCGGAGGACGTCGTCTCAGCGTTTGGAACCGCCGTCTTCGTCTCTACTTGGGTTGTGGAAGCGGCGGCGGCGGCGGCAGCCGAGGTTGCTGAGGAGGAAGATAAAGTCTTTCCCGAGCCCTTTGAAGTGTCAGCCGTCGGCGTGGCATTGGCAGCAGTCTCCGTGGTACTTGAAGTCTTCCTGTTAGATGTCGACGTTGAATCAGCACGAGACGATGCCTGCTTGGTTGATTCGGACTTCTGGGGCGCGGCAGGAGTTATGGGTGACTTTGCAGAAGACGATAGCGACTTGTCAGTTGGCCGGGAAGATGGCGCTTGAGGACGACTCTGAGGTTTGGCGCGCTTCGATTCCGGCGATTGCGGTCTCCCTGGCAAGTAAAATTTCGATAAGAGCAGGGCAACTATGGCTGAAAACTGCAAAGTTCTCACTTATACTAACTGCACAATGATCTTTCAGGGATGCCTAAAGACCGCCGCAGCCTTTGAATAATCCGAATTCATCAGCAGGACTGATAAGCAATGTCTTTTCAGTTTGCCTAGGTGGTATTAAATTTGCAGTGGCGCGGATGGCGTTCCCTTCACATGTTGATCACAGTATGTTTTATTTGCAAAAATTGAACCACCAAAATGCTAAAACACTGAAATATTCACAAGATAATGATGAATTTTTTCCAGAATAAAAAGATGACAGTCTTACAACTCTTATGAGAATATGAGACTGGTTTATAAAAAGCCAGAGTCGCTAACTACGAGTTATACCTTCCTGTGATCCAGAAAGACCATTTTTGCAACATTTAGCTAGATGGCAATACTCTGTAGGTTATAGTACTTTGGTGCTAGAAGGGCGATACAGCCAGCGTAGCTGGAAGCGGTCAGCGGCGTTCTGGTGTACAGTTGACATCGTAGGAAAGTCATATAGAATACAGACGATAAAGCAATTATATGGGATGGACCCCAAAATGCATGCTTTTCAAACGCCAGACTAAATACCTAAGTGTTGTGCGGGAAAGTTGTTGGTGACAAATTCGCTAACACACCGTCCTGTGCATATTTGGCCGATTCACTACAGCCTCTGACCATTCCGACCAATTATTTACGTACAACCTACTTCTTAGGCCAATTTCCTCGGTTTCTTTACACCTTCCTATCACACCCCACCTATACAATCTTTATTACCAGGGTTCCTGCATTACACTAACCTGCCTAAACGGTTTTCTGGGTGGCGGCCCCTACTGTGCTTCCACCGTCGTCCGCATCTGTGGCTAACAGATCGTGGAAAGACACGCTGAATTGTGACCAGATCAGTACCCCAACCAAATTTCTAACCTATGAGTACTACAAACTGGCCTCAGGTTAAACTAGGTTGTTTAGTTCCAATGCTTCTACCTTTAAAAAACTGGCATGAAATTTTCGAGAAAATGAACTCATACATCTAAAACCCGTCCTAGAGGGAAAGTTGTTTGGCTTATCAAATCGAAATTCACAGCCAGTAAACCCCAGCAATTATTCTATCTAACTGGTTCAGTCAGTTAATACGTCACCAGCGACGAGATCCGATACTGACATGGAGAGGACACAGCGATGACCCACGCAAGAAATCGCTTCTGATGAAACAAACTTGCACAACATCTACTTCGCTATGTTCCACGTACAAGTTGTCCGCCCAGGGCTACGACTGGTGTGACATGCGTCGCAGCCTACAGCTTGTCCAATAGGTTTATAGTAATCTTCACGGGCGCACGCACCCACAGACTTCCTTTGGTTAGATTTCCATCAGGATTCCAGACAAGCTAGGACCATCTCTACTTCAAAAGAGTTATACACTCGAAGCCAATAAAAACACTAGATCACGAGGATGAGCGTAGTAAATGGCCCGCTCCATGTATGCAGGCTATACACGCGCTGGACCTAAGTCTACCATGAAGCAGTTTATTCACGTTCGTGAACGTTGCCATAAGACGGTGTTAATTAACTATAACAAGCTGGCTTTCAGATTGGACGTTAACCCGTCAGTGGCAACCTTCCAAGACACTTGTGGGGACCGGGACAGCTGAGACACGTGAGAAACGGTTGCATAGGACGAGTTTCAAGCTGTCGTTCCGTTCCCATCGCAAATCACTGACAATATCACGCAAGCTGACTGCATGCACAGCCGAATAAAACGGCTGACGTGGCACAATGACTTCCTCTTTTGCGTTCGACGTACGCATTTGGCGGCTGTGTAGACCTGACACAATAACGCCGTCCGTTTCTGGGATCGAAGTCCTGGCACATGACACCGCGTTTTGCAGAAATTTGAGCTTTACAAGGTACCCAGGGGGTAGATTAATAGGTAGGTGGGGGGGGGTTACAACGTACTTCTCTGTCGTGGTGGCGATTTGCGTGAGCCTGAACGCGAGGTCGAGCCACTGCTGCTGCTACTGTCACTGCTACTGCTTCCGCTGCTGCTACTACTACTGTTGCTGCTGCCAGAGGAAGACGAGGATGTCGAGGAAGCACGAGATCTCTTTCTGCCGGGCACGTGGCGGGCAGATGGTTTGGAGGAGCCGCGCCCTCGATCCGACGAGTGCACCCTCTTCCTTTCTGTCGCAACAGGAGCCGAACGCGGTGAACTTTTCGCGCCCTTCTTTTCAATATCCGTAGACCCAACGTCCGGCATTTCTAGACTGCTGACAAGAAGTAAAGGGTAACATGCACAGTTGCCTTAGTTTAAATGATACTTAGCAGACTTCATTCAGATGGGGCGACACAAACAGGCAAACTATGGCGAAGAGAGAAGTCAGGTCTCTTGTCGAAAGTAATATTCTGATATTTTTTAATCACGGACATCGGATTGCAATATACACAAAGCAATGCATTTGAAGCACAGCCGACGCGGACAACGCGCCTAAACAATCAAGTATCAGTAGTGGTGGGGTTGTGTGGTGGTGGTGGTGGGAATATATACAACAGAGCAATAGAGGACAGCTGTACACAGCACATAGGAAATATTGCAATTCGTTTGATTGTGGTCAGTATTTGTTCAGGTGCTAAATTGTCAGCAATATAGGGAAGATAAGGAGCAGAATGGAATAAGGGCTCTGAGGCGGGTGAAAGCATAGAAAGGTGTAGATGTGTATATGAGGGGGAAAGAGCGCGTTCGTTATCTGCCTAGTTGAGATGAGACTGTACACGTCCGTTTCATGGCGGAGTCGACATTATCACAGCAAGAAGTAAAACCAACACTGGCGGTGGTGGCTGTGTTGGCACTGTATATATTGCAGCGGCGCGCATACGTGCAGTGAGAGATACGGCGAAGAAAGGGAATAAAGAAAAAACTACAACAAAATACAAAAAATAAATCAATGTTGAAAAAGAACGTGTGGTAACCAGGCAAAAAAGAGAAAAAGTAGAACGTATAAGGCAATGGGGGGAACTAGTTCATCCACTTTCTGCACTGCTTCGCGCCGCAAAGACAGGGGATCCTGCTGGGCTTGTCATCTTCAAAGTCGAATTTGTAGTCATAGGTCAGTTCTTCACCCTTCTTGATAAGCCGCTTGGCGATTATGATTATCCGCTTGTTAGCCTCAAAGGCAAACACCTCGGCTATACAGTTGGGTTCACATGAATGATTTATGTACCGCGCAAGACCACCGTACATGGTTGCGTCGACAATGCAGTCGTCGTCTGCACGGAACATGTAAATTCCGCGATTCTGTGAATCATACAACCGCTCACGCAGGTTGCCGACCTCATTGCGGATAAGCTGACCCAGATACTCAATTATAAATTCGTGCTTGTCGATATCACGCGCTGCAAAAAGACCCAGGCCCTGGATCTTAGACCTAGCCAGGAGCACATTGTTCTTCCACTCGAATCGCAGACGCTTATACTGATAAAATTTGCTCGGGACTTGGGTAGATTGCTTGCCTATCGGAGCCGTATAGGATAAGGGGTAGCAGGTACGGGGAATTTGACTACAGCGGTGTAGGTCAGGTAAGCGAGAGGTGGGCGGGACAGTGGGGGGATGGGCGGTGCGCGATTCGACTTCAATGTCTCCAGTCATATTTCTGACATAGGTGCGTAGTTTGGGTTCTGAGCGTGCACAGCCAGTAGGATTCAGCATGAGAGGCATCTTCGATATTAACTGCATTTTTGCAAACTTGAAGATGTAATTCCGCAAGTGTTCAATGCCTGGCAGGGATTCGATAGCACGAACAACATGAGACTCGGACAGGCCAAAAAGATCCTCACCGACGAGCTCCTTGCAGAATAGGCCCAGTGCAGTAGGGTGAAACGTTTTCCAAGCAATTTTTATCAACTGGAGAATGTGCTGCCAGACAGTGTTGCAGAGGAAGGAACGGAACTTCTCGTCAGGTAAGCCCGGGTCATTAACAAGGACGGTGAAAACGGGACGCGAGGGTGCATTTTGAAAAGGATCCTCACAAAGGCCATCAGTTAACCACTTATCCTGACTACTAGAGACAGTGCATGAGGAATCCTCAATGGAGCAGGTGTAAAAGCACCGACGCCCCGGTCGCCGATACGACCAGTAGATCCGAGTTGTACAAAAACCTACGGGATAGACGAACAATTTGGTGTGAAATCGGCCGCTGTCCACGTGCTCGGAGAGCAGCTGGCCAATGGAGTGCAGGATAAGAGATCCTATGCGTAGCTTGGAGCGTTGTCCCATTGTCAGAGGCGACTGGGAGCCGATTACATCCTCAACCAGGGAGTACTCGTCTCGGGATAGAAAGACTCGACGAGAAACTGCAAGGCTGTCCAGGCATTTCGCTTGCGCTTGGTTTCGGTGCAGCTGGCAGAACATGCTGCGGTCCTCGTGAAAAGTACAATCAAGGACACGAGCACACTGTAGGTGGTAGAGGAGGGTGCAGTCGGCGTCGAAGCATGGAAGCCCGGCACCAGGAAGGCCACAGTGGGAGCACTTTTCTTCAGCAGCTTTCTTCAAAGAGCGGGCCACGTTCATCAGACAACCATCCAGCGTCTCGTAGGTATCGTAGCACCATAAAATGCAATTGACGTGCATCCAGTGGTCTCGAGTGTAATTTAACAGCCTTCCAGCTGCCTGATCATCTGCGTCACCGCATTTTTTGCATAAATCACATAAACGTGTGTCCGTAGGGGATGAATGCAGGTCTGATATGGAACTGAAAGAGATCGGCCTAAGCCAATTAGACAATGGTTGGTGGGTAGCAGCTGTCTTGACATGTGCAAACGCAACCGGCTGTTCGGCTGAGGAGTAGGACATCCAGCGAGCTCCCTGCCACCGTCTCGTAGTTGCTTTCGGTTGAAAGTCCCGCCCAGGCAGCGGTCGACGACGATTAGGTTTGGTTACTGGCGCCGGCTTGCTGGCGTTTTTGCATAGTTTTGGGATTGACGTATGCACCAAAATCGGCACAGCAGAAATAACATCATCTGCAAAAACATTGGTAGGGGCGGCCTGGATACAAGACAACTTGTTCAGTCGTTGCTGTTTGGATGTGGATGACTCGTACATTGTACGGCAAGTCTCGCTGCAAAATACAGCCTGTCCTCTGCCAGTATTAATGGGGGTGGAGAAGAGTTGCATAGCACAAAATTGACAGACAGACGCACAATCCTGTTTTGATCTTAAAGATTCAACTGTCCGCCGTGCTTCAGAGTAGAGGTCGTGAGTATTTTTTGGACAAGTTGAAGGACTCGGTTCTTCTCCTTT
Organism: Ligula intestinalis; assembly: GCA_036362985.1. NCBI lineage: Eukaryota > Metazoa > Platyhelminthes > Cestoda > Diphyllobothriidea > Diphyllobothriidae > Ligula > Ligula intestinalis. The sequence continues at coordinate 34,993 of JAYGXS010000155.1, forward strand.
CTCCGATCTCACTGCAGAATTTAGGTTTGTTTTGGGCCGAAAAGCCAACGGAGCATCATCTGACCCATGAGTTGCCTCGCATTTTGGCTCATAAAGATGAAGATAGTCGGGTTCCTGGCCGCAAGATGTACGTGGTGAGTATATAGGTAGATCGGGAGGTGAATGTTCACTGCGAGCCAGTGCAAGGGAGGCAGCATCATCAAGAAAATTGCCCCGCGAAACCGTTTCGACTTCTTGTACACCAAGACCAATGAAAGAAAGCAAAGAGGCAGATGAAACATCAGTGGGGGCGCGAAGCGAAAAGGGCAAAAAGGAGTACTTTTTCCCATAGTTCCGCAGCAAAATGCTGGATGACGCGTCCCGTTGTAAGGCCAGAGGGTTGGTTGTCAACTTATGACAGGCCAGCTTTCGTGTTAGAGCGGGCTCGGGTGCGTAAAGACCCAAAGGATCTTCCAGGGCTGGGGGTGAGATACATTGCAAAGCGGCGTTCCGGGATAGCAGACGAGCAATCGTCAGGGATGTCGGCATCTCAGACGCCTGGCTCAGTTTCTGGTGACGCGATTTCGGATCAACGTCAGGACAGGTGCGTCGTCGCTTAGAAGACCTCGATGAGTTTTGGGAGCCACGCCGTTTTTCACTCCCATTAGATCGACTCAAGGGTTTTGAGGCGAGGGGAGCAGTTGGATGTGTAGGATTACTCCAAAATGAGATTGGGGCACACGCTGAACCGTTTGCTCTTTCTCGAGGGAGAGCCAATTTGAGGGTTACAGGGTTTACGTGAGTTGACGGCTGACCGTCATGATTTAATTTTCCAGCCAAATTCATTTGCGACCGGAATTTTTGAGTATTTAGCCGCTCGACCTGTCCGGTAACTTGTCTCGATTTGTAACTACCATATTCAATCAAACGCTGTTCGCTTTCATGGGGGAAATCGGAAATCCCAGAAATGCGACGTCGTTTCGACTCAGGTTGGCGGAAATCTGGTCTTCCATCATAACATTCAGAGGAATTGAAGTGCTGGTAAGGATTTAAACGATTATTGAGTATAGGACTGGCACGATGAATGTGGTAGCTTGACTTTCGCCCATTCGGGGGGGGAAGCACTTCCAGGAAATGTATTAAGGTTTCCACCGGACAGATAGGCATGAGTGGGATAAGATTCGGCTGCATTAGCGTAGTACGGGGAGCAGTAGTTACGCATGAAATTCGGTTGCACCGTTATCTGTGGTCGTGCATAACTGGTTCGGTCATGGGCTGGAGGGTTACAGCACAAATTGGACGACGGAATGTCAGGAGAACCTGTTGAAGATGAGGGAAGCCGAAAATCGCTTTTGGGTAGGGTTCCGGCGTAATTTGGAGGAGAAATGCCGAGGGGGGTATTTACGGAAGCATATGAGAGAGAGGCCAACGTCTCTGGAGCTTGATTTAGCAGCATGCTCTCTGGTACAGAATAACTGGCCCCAGCTGGATATGGGGGAGCCACTGAACGCAGAGGATGAAGGTGTGGGTCTTCGGAAAGGCTTTGCACGTTTTGTGTCCCTCTTATCAATGGCCGACTACTGAATGTGGTGTTGGGCAGTGTATCTCGGGCGGCTGAGAAGTTCAAGCAGTAAGAGGTAGACCGAATGTCGGTTACCTGATCCTCACATAAATCGTTGATGGACTTCGCAGGGGGCGATAGCGAGCCGTTACATGTGAAGCGATCCTGGTCTGCATCGGTAGAAGGGTTGGTGCTCTCCGATTCTTGGGTCTCACGAGAGTAACATTTGTCGCTCAACATCGAACTCGGTTCGAGGTAGTCTTGCGAGTTGTCCTTTAAGTCAACCTGATCAGAGCTATTTGTACCATATCCCATAGGTGGATCTACTTGTTTCTTGTGTCCGCGAACGCCGACATCAAGATAAGAACGGAAGTACTCGGAAGGCTCTGTTGACGACAGATAGCCCTCGCTGTTGTTACCAAAGGCACTGAAGAGGGGCCACGTCGGTGCATCCCTGTGTTCAACCGACATCTAAAATAAAAAAATATTTGGATGAGTTGGACAGAAAAACAAGACGATTGCGACTCTATCAGCAACATACTAAAAATCAATAGAGAAAGCAGTCGCCGTAAACGTAGCCCTCCGTTACACGCGACAATTCTATCCTTCGTCGAATAATGCAACACCGACTAACACCAGCAAATGAGTTGTTTTACCAATATGGCTGTCGACTTCAATCGGGTGTGCATCGATGCCAGACATACTCCTAGGCATATCTAATAATGGGAAGAGACCAAGCTTTCAGGATACGAGCAGGTGTATACGGTGACGTAAGGATGTCCTTTTCTAACATACCTGCTAAAGTGAAACCAACGAAATTTCTGGCACACATGGTGATGTACTCACGAGACACTAGCAAAAAAGTTGTCATGATATCAGAACGCGTCTCCACGCACCACGCGCATACAGATAATGGTGAAGTTATCAATGTAAGTTAACTCGTATTTTATTCTCTAAGTTGAACACAAATGAAGAAGAAAATAAGAAAAGCGCGTTTGAGGGCGCGCACTCAGAGTGTCGACACAAATCGGGTACGCCACCGGCAGGGTTGTCGGCAGCAATCGGCTCGACAATGCTTATCAGTCTCAAGGGTCCACCTAGGTTTCGACACCCAAAAGGAATCCGCTAAACTAGTTATCGTATGACGGGAAGATAGCAGTACTGGTGGACTTCATTCTTGCGGGCAAATTCTAGAAAAGTGCAAGCTTAACTCTCTACTAAAAATGTGGGACTTAAATTCGTAGCAAAATAGACCATACGATCCGATAAAGACTGCTTGGGCTTTAATGGATTTGTAAAAGTTCTGCCGTTCAAACTTCCTAAATTTCTATGCAACGAGACAGTCAGCAGCCTTAACATATGCGCTGAAGCGGTTTCACATACAATTCGCATTTTGTTCGCCTTCTAATGTGGCTTTAATGCGACACTATTCCTGTTAGCTTTAATTGCGATCGTTTCTATAATATAAGTGGCAGACGACCTGAGCCTGACAAGATTCTCAATAGACAGAAAAGGTCATAATCATAAGATATAAAGTGCACCGTCGGGAATTGCGTTCTGTTGTCCTTGGTAATGCGCATGTCGCGGTAGACAAAAAAATAATATCCATTTCTTCATAAGCAAGGCTATTCGCATGCTTTTATCGCTGACAGAAACTCGAACTCAGATTCCACGTACGTTGTGGCCAAAGGCGGGCTCACTCAGTGACGAACGTTTATTGTCCTTTTGCGACGTTGTTGTTGTACTAGCTTACTCCCTTAACCTAGTTTGCCAGCAATACATGTTATAAAATTTTAAGAAAGATGAAGGAATTCGGCGACTTTGTCTGAGCGAAGCCATAGGTCCTCAGGCGTGAGGTCCGTAGGGTTGGCTGGGCAGTCGAAGAGGTGGCATGTTGTGTAGAAAGGCAGGAGGCAGTCAGGACAGTTGTCTGTGACGTTGTCAAAGCATGAGGTGAGACGGCTTTTGAATGAATTCAGCAGCGTGGAGAAGCCGGAACGCAGCTGGGATAGTCTGGTTCTAGCGTTTCTGGACAGGTTGGCCCTACGTTCTCTGGCCATGACGTCGGAGACCGGCGGAGGAGCGTTAAGGACTCTGTTGGGTTTATAGCTGTTGATGGCTTGCTCGACAGTTTCGGTGTGGATACGCTTAACCAGGTCCGTTATCGGTAGATTAGTGGGGTACACCGAAGCATGTGGGCCGTACGCGTCTATGGTAGACTGCTTCATGCGTCTAGCAGGTGGGGGGCGCGTTAACAGGCGATTGCCCGGATGTTCTGGGTTATGAGACTGCGCAATGTAGATTTTTGCCTTCATGATAGAGTGAACCTTCAGAGGCAGGAATTGAGTTTCCTGATACAGGTGATCTACATTGGTCATGTTAACACAGCCCGTGGCGATGCGGAGAGCAGCGTTCTCAACGCGTTGGACTTTCGCCCAGCTGGTATCGCTTAACAGTGGGGCAAAGATGGCTGATGCATGCTCAGTCGTGGCCTTGCCTGTTGCCCGGTATGTCGTGACTAACGTCTCAGTGTCCTGGCCCCATGAAGAACCTGCCAAGGCTTTTAGGATGTTGAGCTTGGCTTTGGCTTTGCTGGCTTGGATGTCAGCATGGCGGTGTAGAGCCAGCGTCGGTTCGAGAGTGAGGCCCAGGAGTGTAGGATACTGACATAAGGAAATGTCATCGCCCTCCACCTTAATTGGAGGATGGGACTTGTATTCTTTGGGGTCCGGAGTAAACAGAGTTACTGAGGACTTGGTCGCGGATAGCTTCAGTTGCTTATCGTCTAGGTGTCGGACTAAACTGGGGATGTAGTTATTTAAGGCATCGGCAGCCATGCGAAAGTTTGGGTGAGAGGACAACAGGGTGATGTCATCAGCGTAGGACACAATTTCGACTTCAGGGGAGGGGGGGTTCGGGAGGTCAACCATGTAGATGTTGAATAGCGATGGCGAAATGACAGAACCTTGAGGAACTCCTGTCCTAGAGTTGCGGGCTTTGGATAGCGTGCCTGAGAATTCGACTCACGTTTGTCTGCCACGGAGGTAGCAGTTCAGCCATCTGCAGAGCTCGTTCGGTAGAGACGAATCCATGAGGGATGTTATCAAGGTGTCAATGTTAACCGAGTCAAAAGCTTTAGTAAGGTCGAGGGCGACCATTACTGTTCTGTCCGCAGGTTTAGTTTTGTTGAAACCACATGCAATGCGGTCCGCAACACGTTGTAGGGCTGACGTCGTAGAGTGGAAAGCTCTGAAACCGTGTTGGTGATCTTGGAGGTTGGCTTGTCTATTGAGCGAGGGGAGAATAAGACGCTCAAGTATTTTCACGGCCGGGCTGAGAAGGGAGATCGGGCGGTAACTGTCAGAGACAGCGGAGTCTTTACCTGCTTTGTGGCTGAGGAGGATATGAGTCATTTTCCAGATAGCTGGTATATGGCACGTGGCTAGAGACAGATTAAACAACATGGTTAAGAATGCGACACCTCTGGGGCCGATGTGTTTTAGGTGTACCATCGTAATGTCGTCCAGTCCAAACGCCTTAGAGTTCTTAGCACGCTTAATCGCGGTTGTGGTATCATGAGCTGAGAACTGGAGCGGCACTAATAAAGGTTTGCACGACCTGTGTTTGACGATCCTCGAATTCTTCGAGGATTTATGGACCACAACCGTGGTGAATTGCACATTGAATTGGTTGGCAATGTCTCTGTCGGTCTTCTTCGGTATACCATTGAATTTGATAACCTGGTTGGGAGGAGCAGGTGCCCCTCTACCGATGGATTTGATTGTTTGCCACAACTTACTGGTGTTGGTGCGGCTGGAGAAAGTGGCTAGCTTTTCTTGCCATATGGTCCTCTTGTGTTCATTGACCAGTCGGGAGATCTCTAAGGTCATGGCAGGTAACGACGGGTGCTGAGGGTTTTGAGCTCGGGCGACGTCACGCTCTCTTGATAAGGTGGCCGCATCGGTAGAGTATCCTGGAATGGGATCAAAGACCTTGCCCGCGGGAATGTTGTGCTTAGAGGCAGTATGCATGATGTGGTTGAAAATCGACACACCTTGGCGAACATCTGGAGGGAAAGGGGCCTGGTCAAAGAGATTCTCAGTTTCACTAAGGAAACCGGGCCAGTTGGCTTTACGTAGATTCATAAAGCACTTGCGAGCGTTACGAATCGGGGAAGCATGTGTGCTGATTGTGATAACTATCAGGAGGTGGTCAGAGCTCAGCTTGCATAGACAGTCCCATGAAGAAGATAGTAATAGGTCGCAACTGACGATGGAAATGTCCAGGCTAGCGCAAGTACCTGAATGAGGAAGTCTCGTGGATGTTCCATCCGTGTTGAGGACCCCAAAGTTGGTGTTGTTGATCTCCTCGGCTAGTGAGGCACCTCTAGTACAGGAAAGGTTAGAGAACCATAAGTCATCGTGGGCATTGAAGTCGCCCAAGATGAGTTTCGAATCACCCATTAGCATGTGGACTATTGATGGTCTGAAGTTGGCATCACAACTGCTTTGTGGAGGAATGTATACGTTATGGACAGTCAGACTGGACGGTCCAATAGTAACTTGTACCTTGAGTTCTTCCAGCGGCGAGTCTGCGGATGTTGCTGCAGAGGTCAGCTTCTGGTATTAGATACTTTTGTGAACCAAAGTGAACAGTCCACCACCGGCATTACGAGCTCTGTCTCTTCGAATGACGGCGAAGCCCGGGAAACGTGGGACCTCCGACTTTGCTGACAGCTTTGACTCCTGGAGAGCAGCTATTTTGAGGTCATGATCATGGAGGAGTTTAATGATCTTATCTGTTTTACTAGAAAGGCCATTACAGTTCAGCTGCAGTATTTTGAGGTCAGAAAGTGGTGAGGCGTCTGGGACGGTCAGCGACATAAGCGGCGGCGGTACTAAGGGTTGTTGTGAGGCAGCCTGAGTCGTGGCGGACCGCGGCATAGGTGGTGGTGGCAGTGAGGGTCCAGGAGTGTGAGCCGGCCCATTTCGTGGATGACGACAGGTTATGCACCTGTATGATGAGCCACTGTATTGGTGGATGGAAGTGAGATCCGAGCAATTAGTGCCTCTTGGAATTTATTCAACTCGAAATTCTCTGGTTGTACTTGTACTTGTTACGGCTGTGATCATGCCTGATCTAGTCAGCCTCAATGATGCCACGAACGGTACCTCTCCATGCGTGGCGATTGGCGACAGCGGATCTGGAAAGCTCTACCCAGTCCCTTCTCCAGCGACGGAGGCCGAAGATAGAAGGTCCAAGAACTGCTTCCATGTCTTTACGGACGGTGTCGAGCCAAGTCTTCAGTTGCACACTTCTAGGTTTCCAGGTGGGCTGCGGTGCCCGGTCGAGGGCAGCATAGGTAAGCTCGTGGGGCGGACGACAGAGAACGTGTCCAAACCATCTCAGTCACCTTTCTTGAATGGCCTGAGATATCCTCGTGATAGGACATGCCTACCGACATAGCAATCTCATTTAGCCGCGACACTACTGACTGTAAACCACCAAAGTTTGAGGCTAACAGCGCAATATCATCGGCGTAGTCAAGATCAGTAAGTCGGCGTCCGGTTGCAAGTTCAACACCATCCTTTTCATGTAGGGCTTTGCCGAAAATCCAGTCAATGACGTAGTTAAACAGAATGGGCGAAAGGACGCAGCTCTGAAGGACACCAGACCGGATATCGAACGACTGAGAGAGAGTGCTGTGGACAAGGACTCGTGCGGTGGTGACCGATAGTAGGCCTTAATCATCGTAATGAGTTTGGTCGGCATTCCATCCAGTTCCATTATTCGCCACAGGGACTCACGATGGATGGAATCGAATGCGGCTGCAAAGTCGACGCAGCAAACGGCAGTCGGTTGCTGGTAGCTATGGCGGAATTCTAGAGTGCGCTTCAGTGTGAATATTTGATCCGCACATCCACGCCCAGCTCGGAATCCGGCTTGGTTGGGTCGTGTCCTGGAGTCACGTACAGACTGTAAGCGCCTGAGAAGAACAGCGAAGATCTTTGCAGCAACATCGATACGACTTATGCCACGGTAGTTCTCGCATCTTGTCTTATCTCCAGTCTTGTGGACAGGTACAAGGATACCTGAGCCCCAGTCATCGGGAACGGTCTCTTCTCGCCACGCCTGTACAATAACCTCATGGAGCCGAGGAGCCAGGGTGTCGACACAGGACTTGTAGATTTCTGAAGGAATACCATCCTGTCAACACGCCTTGTTGTTGCGTAGCCTCTGCATTGCATCGGTAACTTCGTCTTCGGAAGGGATGTTACACGACACTGCGTAGGCAGGAGAGGATTGAAAATCTGCTGTGGAGGAGAGGGAGGGTGTGATGGGTTGTTCGTCAAAGTTGAGTAGGTGCTCGAAGTGTTCACGCCAGCGATCGACCTTGGCTGAGTTGTCGGCAATAAATCCTCCATTCACATCGCGATCAGAATCACAGTGTCGGGGGCTTACCACTAACCTGGCGTATGATTTGGTACAAATTTCGGGTGTCACCAACATTAGAAGCCTGCTCCATAGAGGTCGCCGTTTCGGAACAATACTTCTGCCGATCTTCTCTAGCCGACTTTGCTGTCAGCTTTCGAAGTTGGCGGAAGGAGGCATCGTTACGGGACCTGGCTCGAGTCGTCTTGGCTGACAGCTGCAGGGTTCTTTGGCTGATCCAGTCACTGCCGTGCCGCTGAGTGAATCCGAGAATTTTCTCAGCTGCTCCATAGATGGATGTCTTCAGTGATGGCCACCTGCTACTGCCCTAATTGTCAGCCTGGGTCATAATACGGGACTGGATTTCTGTGCTTAAAGCCTCGGTACTGTTGTTTTGCCGGAGCTTTGCGACATCAAGACGTCTCGCACGTGGCAGTTTGGGCACAGATGAGAGTTGAACCTTCAGGCGCATGCGAATGAGAACATGGTCAGACCCGTGGACGTCACCAGTTTCGGCACCTCGCATCGACCTGCTATCGTGGACCCAGCTGCGAAACCGTGAACCAACTAGAATGTAATCGATCTGACTGGCGGTACGGCCATCGTTCGAATACCAAGTCAGTAGATGTTTGTGACGATGCTGAAAGCATGTGTTGGTAACAAACATTCGGTTCTGTTCGGCAAACTGCGGCATCCTCTCACCATTTTCCGTTCGAGAGCCAAGCCCAAAACGAAGAAGGTGGCTGTTTGTCGGGTCACCGAGCCCAGTCCGGCCATTCCAGTCCCCAGCAACAATTAGCAGATCTCGGCGAGGAATTCGTTCGGCTACCTTCTGCAGCTACGAGTAGAAATTGTCTTTTGCTGTTCAGCCGCCGACGTAGGTGCATACACAGATACGACCGAGATGTTCGTAAAATGGCCTTTTAGTCGAACATAGGCCATTCGGTCGTTGACTGGTTCCCATGCTAGTAGTGCACGGTTAGCTACTTTGGAGAGGGCAATAGCCACACCGTGTCTACCAGATGAGTCACTCGGACCGCTGTGATACAAGGCGAAATAAGAATGGCCCCCCGGGATTTGATTTCGCGGGCGCCTGAGTCGGGGAGTCGGACCTCTGACAAGCAACAAACATCCATGTGATATTCATGGAGACTGTGCGCTGTCAGACTTTGAGTACCAGGTTCCATAAATGTTCGCACATTCCAGCATCCAATACCAAGAGTCCGTTTTCTTGTTTAGCAGTCCAGCTTGCACATTATTCGCCCGCACCACCGGACAAGGGTTGCGGAGCGCGTCGGTTCCCGCGGACGCCGTAGCATGGGTCGTAAAATCGTAAGTTGACACGTTCATGAGGTTTCTTGTGAATTTCGAATACAGGCGGGTCCCCAACGGCCACTCGGATTGTTTGTTCGAGGTTGTCTCCTCTAGCACTTTGGCTCAAGAACCTAACCACAAGGCAGTGGTGTTGGTGGCAAGCAAACTTATTTAATGGCGGTTCACGCTCGCCATGTCAGTGTCGTCATTGGGCCTTGCGGCATTTTATAAGGCAGTCGATGCGCCAGACCTCAGACCACCGCGCCCTGGTAACACTGTCGCTGCTGCGTCCGCGACTGCTTATTCGTCATACTCGGGAGCCTGCTTATTTCGCAGTTAAACTTCACTGAATGCCGCGCCACTATCCGCCATCCGTGGACGCGCCAGGTAGCCTGCATCTTGGCTAACGGATAACCCTCCTTTCCCAGGTAACCCGCCTCTCCCGGGTAACCCGCCATTTCTGCGCAAATTTAAGGGTCAACCGTTAGACCTCATATATCAAGATCTCCAAAAGTATTTGAAAATGAACGCTTTGAGAAGTCTACGAATAGAAGGAAAGTATTAGAAGACGGATCCGACGTTGTTTAATACTACCCATGGAGCTTTACTGATTACAAAAACAATAAGTTCATTGTAAAATTTGCCTATTTCCACGGCCAACAACACCATAGTTTTGGAAACCAGCTGGAGTGATGGAAGCGTATGATCAGGCTAAAAACTTGTGTTTGCAAATGCATTCACCGTAAATAATTCAACCAAACACACGTTGCAAATTTTCAACACAGTGACCGATTCCTTTTATTTTACTATGGCGGTGGTGGGTTCTCGGATGAAATTGAGCCAGTTAATGCACCATTCACTCACACCGAAGGGCCAGAGATGCGCTCGAGTCCAACTCTCACAAGACCCAACTCCTACTTTTAGTTCATCATTTTGACGACATCGCCGGTCCGAGCAGGGATCGACCATAAAATCCTAGAAGATTTCGACTTTAGGTCGGCGCAACCCACGATCGAACTATTTGAGTCGATGAGTGAGGCGTGCACATTTGACTGGTTCTTTTACAGACGGATTGTACAAGGGTTCGATACAATGCAAAAAACAATTGGAAGAATAGGTCTGCAAACAATAGGATGCAAACAGCAGGTTCGTTTCACAGAGTGATTGATAGAAGATAAAAGAACTTATCTTCAATACTCACCGGCTAATATGCCCAAAAGGTTTATCCAATTGCGAAATCAGCTACCCTTTCGGAGAGATTCACTTTCGGCATACTTACATTAGCCTTACACTTACGCTAAGGAATACATAGCATTCCCGTCAGGAAACTTCCCAGTGGCGCAACTTTTTTCACTTAATTGAGATGTATAATACGTGGTCTGTGGCTTGTTTTAACGCGCGAGTAATCTGTATGTGCATGTAGGGGAAATCAGTCAATTACGCAGTTGAGCAGACATGAGAGAACAGTTTTAACGGGTGTCTGAAATAACATCACACAGGTCAATCTCTTTACCATTGGCATAGACTTCAGTCAGCATTCGTAATAGAAGGCCTACATTATGCGAAGCTTTCCTAGCAGCGTGCTCAATATAGCATTATAGACTACAGGGGATCTGTATGAAGAGGGAGTCAGAACCAAAGGCAAAGTCAGCGAATGAGACGGCGTTGGTTTACTGGTGTAATTTGCGGTTTCTAAGGGTTGATCTGGGAGGTGTTGGTCGGGAATGGCCATTAAATGCGCAGCTCGGTATTCGCACCTGCAGTTTAGTGGTACGGCCTAATCTAAAGAGTTTAATCGTAAATGTGAGCTGAGTAAACAGGCCCAACTAGTTGCCCTTAGAATTTCGCAGTCGCAGAGGCCTTACGATTAAACTACATGACTGAGTTATGTTTTTTTAATCTGTGTAAGTATAAATTCCAAATAAACT
>JAYGXS010000156.1:0-46197 GCA_036362985.1 Ligula intestinalis
GAATCCACCAAAATGACTATTAGGCTCACTTCATTCTTAGGAGGTTGACTAATTATTAGAGCTTTGGCTGCGTATAGGCTTCCCCTGCTGTGCGTGTTCGACTCACACCGAGGCCGTAAATTTTAATTGGGCCAACTAAATTATTGTAATCTGCCAAACCCTCCTAATAATGTGTGTGCGCCTAACGTAAGTGTTCTGTTTAACTCCACCAACTACTGCATGCTATCTCGTAATTAGTTACTGGTCAGACCCGGACTTTCGACTGGGGCATGGGAGCTAGAAAAAAGAGTGAGGTCGACACCGAGTCTCTATTTCGCACCGCAGACCACTGCTTGAATCTATCACGACAAGTCAAGAGTCGTGGCTTGGAATGCTATGACTTAAGAAGGGAACTCGGCCCCTTGCAAATATTTTTAAATTACTGGATGACTACTGGTCTGACTGCAGTGGTGTGAGGTCCCCCAGTATAGAATCAACTCCTGTGCAATACGCGTAAGGATGTCGTGAAGCTTTCTTGACTACTGCGTCCGCAACCCCCTTTGGCCGTCTTTGCACTGCCTTGGCCTCCGAACCAAGGGATGAGTGAGGAGAAAGTGTGGGAGAAGCTCTGAAAGTCCGTACCACTTTAAACTAGTTCGGGGGTGTCGCCCCCCTCTATGGGGCTTGCAGTGGACGTCGTCGATCGCGAACCCGCGAACTGTCACAAGGTTTCATTCTAGGTGTTGTTCTTGTTCCAGGTTCAGAAACTGCAGTTACTTAAAATTCACTCTGCTATAATAATCATGCACATCCTTTGTTTCCTAGCGTAGTTCATATGTTCTATCAGGGTTTATGTATTCGCTTAAAGCCGAAATCAAGTACTCCATCCTCTCTTTTTGTTAGAGAAATCCAGAGTCTGTATCTGAAGCGAACTCTAGCAGTATCCAATCTGAAATTCTTTTTTGTGTTGGTATTTCTTCCAGCATTAACCACCCTGTTTATCCGCCCCACTATTTAGGTTCCTCTTGCATTTTTCAGACCCTCACACTGGATGAATTTCTTGACAAGTTTCAGTGCAAAACAATGGGACATTTTCAGACTCCTCTCCAAGAGTGCAACTGTGACCGTCAGCTGCGCAAATATCTCCTCAAAAGTGCGGATATTCTTAGACCATTTCTATTTGCTTTTCGGTTCCCATAGGTCACCATCCCCCAAGATAAGAAGAAAAAGAAGCCAAATCCGTTGAAGAATTTCCCAACAATTGAAGTATGGGATGGGATTCGAATTTCTGAAATTTCGAAACTTACAAAAAGACCCGTTGGTGGCATTTTACGTTCGCTAAATTCTGGAGTGTTGGGGAATCTAAGTGTACGCCCATCTTCTGGTAGGCTAACTTCTCCACATTACTAAAACCCTTTCGTCTGCACAGCTATTGAAGATCGGGAACTTATCATTGGTCTCCTTACACTCCTTGGTTTTCGGGCAAACTTCATCAGTAAAAAGGAGAAGAAACAACCTCTGCTCGATGCCTTTCCGCGGTTCGTGTCTAATTTTTCGCATCTATATATTTATATACCGTACTTCCGACATGGGTACTAGCTAAAAGCCTAAACACGTGCTTCGCCGATGTTTCTGCTGCTGCGTGATACAGTATCGAGGGCTTCAGTTCCTCAGTGGGTACCCCAATCTTCTACGCCAACGTTCTATAAATAAGTATTTCATTCCTTACTTCCCAAAGAAGACAAAGAAAAAGGAAACGCGCTTTTATGGACCACTGTGTATTGGAACTGACGTTTCGGAAACATCCTATTTTCCATCATTAGTGTGTTGAGGTCCTCGTTTCTGCTTGCTGAGAGTTGTTTTGTCTGGCCGTCCGTCTCGTATTATAGGTATGGATAAGGTAGGAGCTCTATCTGTCATGCTGTCCGCGGGTTGGCTGATAGATAAAGGCATTCAGTGGTTGTCATTTGCACATTTTCATCTATACCTTGTCACAATTTCGCGACATCCAAGCGGCTTAAATGGAAAATTTTGATGGTCTGTGCAAGATAAGTTTTCGGACACACGTGAACAAAAAAGGGGCCTTGTCAGTTTTTGTAAGCGCCCATCTATCTGATACGAAACTTGAACTTGCAGTCAATCTGGCTGGCTGGCTGGCCGGCCGGCCGGCCGGTTACGGCTTGAGTAAGGACACGGGAATGGGTACCCTTCCTGGAATTTAGCGTAAGGCTGCCTGCATTTTGTAGGAAAGGAGCGTACCTATTCTCGCGTCCTTCCCGAAATTTAATGGGGAGTCTTTCCAGTCTTCTGCGCTTTGCTAGCACCGTCAAATCCGAAGGCCCAGTTAACATTCATTGAAGGCCCTCTGGTTATCTACTAAGTGAGAACGATTCGAGTAGCCGGCAGCTAGGCCAACAAATAAAGCCGTCTTTCCGTTTACGTTCCACTCACTTGATCGTATAAAAGTGGTGCGCGTTAGACTTCCTGAAATATTGGCATAGATCTATAAACGCATCCTGAGGGAGTTAAGAGTTTTCAGGTGAAATTACAGGACACCGATCTATTCGCTGCAGCATACGGACTTTTAGCTGCACATTGCCTCCCAACATCTTGTAACCATTGATTTTGCTATTTTTTTCGAGTTAGTGCCAGTATAAGAACCATTTCGGTGATCTTTTAAGACTTAACCATCTTGCTACAGTCGTAGCAATTTACTTGAAGTTGGTACATTCGTTGGGCCACATCGTGCGCTCTTGCATGTTTGAAGTTTTCCAAACTATAGAGCTCTTAAGTCCCTATCCTAAACACACGCTCTAATATGTACGCAGGATCCACAACCCAAGCGGAAATATCTGCGTCTACTAGTATACATTTCGTAGAAGCCGAAGTATCCCGCAAAATGCTTACACGAACTTGAGGACGAATATGTTTTCTGATATCTAGACCTCCCCCGGATCGTAGTATCTGCGTGCCTCGACCGCCAGTTGTAGCGGTCATGGGTCATGTAGATCACGGCAAGACCACCCTCCTGGATGCCCTCCGAGCCAGTCGTACGGTAGACGACGAATTTGGTGGTATCACGCAGCACCTCTCCGCCTTCTCGATCTCTGTCGCAGAGGCGGGCGCTGCTGCCGCAGCTGCAACCAACCGGGGGCCTACCTCCGCACCTCACCGCTTGCCGGCCCTGCCCACGTCCACTCTGAGCGAGTACGGTGGCGGTGTCATAACCTTCATTGATACACCCGGACATGCGGCCTTTTCATCGATGCGAGCCCGTGGTGCCGCGGCCACCGACATTGTCCTTCTCGTTGTGGCTGCAGACGACGGTGTCATGCCGCAGACCGTGGAGTCGATCCGCTTTGCCAAGGAGTTCAATGGTGATTCACCGTTTTTGCACTGCTCCCCTCCCCTTCCCCCTCTCCTCGTTAGAATCTCAGCATATTGTGCAAGGGATAATCAAATTATTTTCTTGTCAGTCAGTTAGTGTTTTTCATGAAGTACTAAATTATCCTGATCCTAGTGTAGTCGGTGACATTCCGCGAACGAAAGGTTATGTTGTGCCTGCAAGTTTTAATTGTAATGGTCTCGTTCAAGCGTACTTTTTCTCACCTACGCAGAGGAGAATGGGCAGCCGTTTCCTCAAACCTACCAAAATATTGCAAAGAAGATAAAGGCGTGATAAATGTGACAGCAATTTTATTAGTCTGAGCTTTCGGACTCGCATAGGAGGCCATCTTCAGTGACAGTGAGAATGCCGCAAGAATTAACGTGTTTTGTATTCCAATTACGATAAAAATCGGGGGTGGAGGGGGTGGCATTAGTGAGAGGTTGAGTCCACATCCGCGTCGTCGTTGTTGTTGTTGTACTAGCTTACTCCCTTAACCTAGTTTGCCAGCAATACATGTTATAAAATTTTTAAGGAAGATGAAGGGATAGAGATGAAGGAATAAAGAATAAAGAGAATGGTATAAAATGTTTAAGAAAGATGAAGGAATTCGGCGACTTTGTCTGGGCGAAGCCATAGGTCCTCAGGCGTGAGGTCCGTAGGGTTGGGTGGGCAGTCGAAGAGGTGGCATGTTGTGTGGAAAGGCAAGAGGCAGTCAGGACAGTTGTCTGTGACGTTGTCAAAGCATGAGGTGAGACGGCTTTTGAATGAATTCAGCAGCGTGGAGAAGCCGGAACGCAGCTGAGATAGCCTGTTTCTAGCGTTTCTGGACAGGGTGGCCCTACGTTCTCTGGCCATAACGTCGGAGACCGGCGGGGGAGCGTTGAGGACTCTGTTGGGTTTATAGCTGCTGATGGCTAGCTCGACAGTTTCGGTGTGGATATGCTTAACGAGGTCCGTTATCGGTAGATTAGTGGGGTACTCCGAAGCGTGTGGGCCGTACGCGTCTATGGTAGACTGCTTCATGCGTCTAGCAGGTGGGGGGCGCGTTAAAAGGCGATTGCCCGGATGTTCTGGGTTATGAGACTGCGCAATGTAGATTTTTGCCTGCATGATGGAGTGAACCTTTAGAGGCAGGACTTGAGTTTCCTGATACAGGTGATCTACATTGGTCATGTTAACACAGCCCGTGGCGATGCGGAGAGCAGCGTTCTCAACGCGTTGGACTTTCGCCCAGCTGGTATCGCTTAACAGTGGGGCGAAGATGGCTGATGCATGCTCAGTCGTTGCCTTGCCTGTTGCCCGGTATGTCGTGACTAACGTCTCAGTGTCCTGGCCCCATGAAGAACCTGCCAAGGCTTTTAGGATGTTGAGCTTGGCTTTGGCTTTGCTGGCTTGGATGTCAGCATGGCGGTGTAGAGCCAGCGTCGGGTCGAGAGTGAGGCCCAGGAGTTTAGGATACTGGCATAAGGAAATGTCATCGCCCTCAACCTTAATTGGAGGATGGGATTTGTATTCTTTGGGGTCCGGAGTGAACAGAGTTACTGAGGACTTGGTCGCGGATAGTTTCAGTTGCTTATCGTCTAGGTGCCGGACTAAACTGTGTCGTCAAAGTGCCTGTTGATAGAGTTGGAGCCAGATACCCAAATGCCCAGATATCAAAATATTTTTTTAAAGTTCTAGTCGGAGGGGGTGGCATTAGTGAGAGGTTGAGTCCACATCCGCGTCGTCGTCACGGCGGATGTCCTTGGACAAGAACTGGCCGCGCGAACAAAGGACGTGATAGCTGGATGTTATGTCAACGTGCCTGTTGATAGAGTTGGCTGCCCAGATATCAAAATATTTTTCTAAAGTTCTGTTCGGAGTGCTCTAGACTGATACATACGTAGAAGCTACTTTTTCGGGCATAGATATTGCTCGACAACTTTCCTGCCAGTGACCTTACTCGCACATTGAGCTCCTCGGTCATGACTCTCATTAACCCAATGCCGTTCTTCTTGAAGCTACTTTGTCACAAAAACATATTTTTTATATGTATTGGAGGTTTTCGTCTTACCCATCAGGACACCTATTATTATTTCTACACTTGAAGTAATTTTTTTGGGAGACGGAAAACCTCGTCAGAACGTGCGGAGTAGAAAACAGCGCGCATAGGAGGAGGACAGTCCCTTCTTCTTGACTCGCCTTCTCGAGTACACGCTCAATTTCTTTAAAACACATGTGGTTGCTATTCAGCTAGTGAACCATTCAAATGTAAATCGAAAAAGTAAACACATTTACAGAAAATCACGCGATCTACTACAATTTGAAGTTGAATCAAGTTTCAGGTAACGGTCTATTATACGGAGCACCGTGGAAACCAACTCTCCATGAGAGAAAATTAAAGAAATATGTCAAACAAAAACAGGAAATACCAGCTAATATTATTATAAAAATCTAGTATATAGCAACGAAAAAACGTGCGATAATTGAAAAATAAAAATAATTCGATAAATAAATAAAATCATAAATTAAAAATAGAAACAAACTACTTTTACCACCGGTCTCATATTACTGAATTTTTCGTGGTGGTCCATATAATAGACTGTTGCCGATTTTTCCTGAGTCTTTCACCTTTCCACTGAGTAGGGTTCCACTTTTTTACCCAAATGATATTGATAAAGTTGTGGTTCTTGCATCACAATTACCTACAAAGCCCTGACAGGGCACTCTCATCTCTTGTATTGATACATTGAATTGTATTCTCATTTTTTAGTGCGGTGTTTCCCTTTTTGCGTCCAGATGCACGCGAGCTTGAATACAATGCGCTGTGTATGCCCTCGGTCTCTAACGATGATTTTTCCTCCAGAAATGGTCATAGGTTTCACTAAATGTAGTCATCTGGTAGTGGATTATAAGAAATCAAGAAGCGTCCAAGGGTGATAAATGAATTTTCAAGCACCCGCAATGTAGTACCGTAATATTTGTTGTGGAGCCGTCTTCGTTTATTGATTCATCATACCCTAACAGCAAATATAGTTGGCTATGAAGAGGGCCATCATTAGAGATTAATTTTATAGGGTTAAGGCCCTTTAAATTGTCGAATGATTTTATATAATTATATCTTTTTCTTTTGGCGTGTACATTCTGGAAATTTTTAACATTTGCGTTTTCGTAATATATTTAGTTCCGCGAATATGATAATATTTTTTTTTTCAGCTCAAATTTTGGTCGCAATAAACAAAATGGACAAATACGGAGTAGACCCAGTAAGTCTGATTCCGTTGCTTTTGTGTGTGTTCGTACGTTGACACGATTGCTAAGACTAATTTTACATAAGTGTAGACCCCTCGGTTCAACAGTACTCGACATAATAGATTTTGTTTGATAGGATTTGTAATTATTTGCCGTTTTAGGGCGAAACCGCTCACAGCAGGTGCATGTTCGAACACTTATTTACCCCTCCCCATGATCAATAACCATTTTCTCTCCAGCGTTTTCCTTCTCAACACTTTGAAAACTTCCTTCAGTTTCCTTTTAAAAAGATAGTAATGCTACTACTTCTGGTAATAGCAGGATTGTCAGTAACAAGTGGCAAGGACAGGAAGGGGTGAACTGGTAACCTGCAGGTGAAGTAGTTTGTGTAGGACATCTACCACTTCCTTTTCTTACACCTACTATGCTGCATCGACGAGACAAGAAAAGAACAACTAGAGACGAGCGCGGACGCACACAAACGACAGTCCGACCGTAGGTTTTGACGGTGACCGCGTTGGCTTGCGCGTGGATTAGTTCTAAGTGATAGTAGACTTGCGCTGCATCTGCGCACTCTCTCTCTTCTCTCACTCATCTGTGTCCGGTGTCAAGAAAACCGAAGGCGGGTTCGGGGGCAGGCGCGGCCGAAGTCACCCTCTATGCGTACTACCACGCCTCCCTTCAATGTTCGGCATTTATTATGGGAGTGCAGCCTGAATAACACCTGCGGTGCCCTGATCTGCGCACATATTAGGTGGCCGTTTGAGGGTATCGCGATCCACGCATACACGTACTAACCCCTAACTACAAACGAACTGGCCCGCCCACGAGGGAGCCTCTTACTTCAAACAAACACAAGACCACAGCAAGAAGGAACCATTGTTGTCTTGATCCACCCAGTTCTGTATAGGACTGAGTTAGGTCGTTTGTTCATTGCCCCCCCCCCACGCCATGACTGTTGGCGTGGCGGTATAGTTTATGCGCAAATTGGGTTGTATGTAGTGAAGAAAGGACAATGCTGTCTTGTAGGGTCGCCTAAATATATACCCCCCCCCAACCATCTTACGAAATTGGGGATTAAACATTTAATTCTTGGCTAACGAGTGTAGATAAATATGCAATTGCGCCGAAAATGACCAATGAATATCAAATTAAAGTCACATATAGTTGTTTTAATGAGCTAAACGGAATTAACTTCATAAACATAAACCCCTGTTGCTCAGGCAACTGATGCCTATTGGTGGAAATTTGACCTTTATTGGAAGAATTTAACGAAAAAAGGTAAAGTTGGGTCACTGCAAAATGTGAAAGTAGCTTATTATTACAAGTCAAAGGCAAGTAGGACCTCTAAAGACGGTTCTAACGAATAAATTAAGTGCGTGATTGAAGTTTGAACGCCACTCCCTCTTCCCTCCTTCCATCCTATCGGTAGATCCGACTCAGGTCAATTAAAGACGAAGTTACTTGCACTGGTTACCGTGGCCAGAAGTTGCCGTCTGAAGCATGTTATATTGTAAACGCAAAAGTAGTTCCTCTCTCCTCTGTGTAACCTCCAAGCCTACCCGTAACTATGGGCATAACTTTTCTTCTGATCAAAACTGAAGATCACATTTTCGACAGAATACTTCTGTCTAACTCCACCATTACTATTTGACTTCAAGGGTCTCCAGTCCACTCGAAGTATAGTCCACGCCAGAGCAATTTGATTGTATTGTTTTCGCGGTGGGTGCCTTTTCGTTTAACAGCTTTTTAAAATCTTATAGTCAACCCTGTACACATCCTTCATCAATCAATGATATGCCGTCCGTTGTGGTAGGTTGTAAAATCGAGGATCTTATAAGATTTCGTTTCATCATCCTCGTCCATTTATTCGTTTCAAGAGGACAGAACTCGGGCTAAACTAAACAGTATTTAATGTAGCGTAACCTTAAGGAACATATAATTGTAGCGTTGAAAAAGTGTCAATTTTAAGGGCACATCCCTCCTACACCATTTAAAACGTCTGCCGTGCTTGAGCCAATGTATCTTTCCATCTCTCTCTCTCTCTCTCTCTCTCTCTCTCTCTCTCTCTCTCTCTCTTTATTTTCCTTCACAGAGCCGCACGATCGACGGCCTTGCTGCGCATGGCGTTGTTGTAGAGCGTCTCGGCGGCGACGTGCAGGCAGTTGAGATCTCAGCCCTAAAGCGCACCAATCTGGTCGCCCTGCTGGAGGCCATTATCGCTCAATCCGAGATCATGCAGATTTGTGCTGATCCGTCCGGGCCCGCGGAGGCTCTTGTGCTCGAGTGCCATACCGAGCATGGCTTGGGGTATATCTTCTATTCCATCTTGTTCTTCTTCCTCTTCCACGTGCCACATCTAGTAGTCATTATCGTGCGACATTTCAGTCACGCGAGGATGCAGGCTTTTAAACGGACTGGCTTACAGACGCCAGCAACAATTCCTGCTTAAGTAGCATACGATTCTCTCATCGGTTTTCGATGCTCTCATACTTTAACGTACATTTTATAGATAACATCCACAAAAAGATTCTCTCTGTTATGTCCCCGTAGTAGGCAATAGAAGATAAGAGCCGATTCTGATACAAAAGCTTTATTGAAGGCCGCATAGACACAACGGTTTTCTTCCGCTTGTTTAATCCAGCTTATTTATAAGGTACTGGTCCTTCTACAACCTTCCTGGCGTATTGCGTACACGTGGACATTCTGGAAGCTTCTTGACTGCGGCCACCGCCCCCGCTGTGTGGGTGGTCGTCGCGTTTGCTCGACATACGGGGTAGGCGGCTTGCATGACCCAGCGTGGCCTGTTCTTTTTGCCCACTGCCTTGAGTGCATCGCGGATCCCGCTTCCGTAACACTTTCTTGTACTCGTTTTGGCAGAAAATTACGCCTTCATGTTTCACCCTTGAAGAAAGGCTATCTTGCGGTAAAAAACTCGCGATTGCCGAATAATTTTGAACACGATCTGTGGTTACGCTTGCATTTAGGGTTTGCTATGAAGAAGATGTCATATACCGTTTATGAGATTTTGCATTGGACGTGGACCATGTATACTTTATAAGCCGCCGTGTTAAATAGACAGATACGACACTTTATGGATAGAAATTTCACTGTTTTAAGACATCGGACTATTAGGAACCTTCTTAATATCGGAAGATACACTTTCTTCAAGTAGACAATTTAAAGAGCACATCATTTGTTAGCAGCTGAGTATAATTTTTGGTGCATGTTTCATAGAAAATATATTGGAATATATGAGAGCTTCGAGGATCAGTGAGAATCAATGCATACTACTCAAGTAGTTATCTTTTACAGGAAGTGTTTTTTGCAAGCGGTCTCAAGAAAACGCGTTCAAAAGCCGGCATCCGGACATGATTGAAATATAACGGGATTAGGCTGCAGCTCTACTTTAAAAATTCTTTTTGGAAACGAAATCATCTGAGGATTTCGGTTGACATTTAACTCTACTATACACATTGCACTTACAGAAACATGTTAGGCCGCGCTGATTGGCAGAACTTTGTTATAGGTGTATTACATTGACTGGAAGCTAAAATAACACATCTGTTGACTTTCTAGTCGACGCCATTCTGGTAGTCTTATTCGATACTGAGTCCACCACGAAACAGTCCAGGTAAGCGCAAACTTAATAAGCTGGAAGTTGAAGGGACGTTTTTCGGAATTAACGGTTTTCAACTCATGTGTGCTTTAAATTCCGTTAGTAGTGGCACTTTTCTTGTATAAATTAACTTCCCTGTTTTTGTACACACCCTTATAATATTCAAAACCTAGTGGTCGAGTTGTCGATATCACAGGTACTAGTTCCCCATAATCTAGTCACTTGTCGATGTAGGCAGTGATAAGGTTTGCGGTGTGTTCTACTGAAGTGGTTGTGCAGCTGATCGGGGACAACGCTATCTGGCATTAAATATAACTAATTTAGTTCACCCAATTGTGAAAAAAACTCATGGCGTCGGTGGGAGTCGAACCCGCATAGCAGGAAAGGCCTTTACGCGGCCAAAGCTCTACCACTTGAGCTACAACGCCACACCTTGCGCCGTGAAATTAATCATACTTGGATCCATATTACTAACTACTCACTGGCAGATGTTAGTTTCTCCTTTTCTGATATAGACTGATCCACCTATTGTGCCCGTACCATTTTCCGGCTGCCGGCGTTACTTTTCCACGCGAAGATACTTTGGACGAATAATTTTCAAAATTTTGTCGACATTCGGACGCCTGATGGACACCTAGATCGGGTCTCACACTGACTGAAGCTTCTGACATGCCCTCATCCGCCTGCTGCGAAAATAGCAGTTTTACTATTGTATATTTTCTGTAGTTTTCGACAATACTGGTCAATCAGTCTATGCCATATGGTTGCTGAAAGCGCTGACTCTTAAGGCAAACTGTTTTTGTTTTTTGCTTCCACAGAAAGTTAGCCACTTGCTTGGTTACTCGGGGAAAACTTCGGCGCGCTCCCGAAAGCGGACCCTTAGTGGCCGGTGAAAGCATCGCTCGGCCCCGTGTCATTCGTAATGATCGCGGTACTCAGGTGGATTCAGTCTTGCCTGGCTATGTGGCATCTATCGCAGGGTGGAAGACTTTACCTCACGTTGGTGACATCCTGCTCGAACTGCATTCTGAGGTAGACTTATGTACCTGTTGCATATTAATACCTGACGGTTGTTACTGCTGTCTCCTTTGCCTTCGGTCTCCGCCATCAGTTTCAATGGACTTTTTGACAGTGTTAAAATAGGCCAAGTTATCACCAGAGAATGCGCGCAGGTTGTCAATTAATGTAGTCGGCAAAAGCGGTCTCTTTTGCCGTTTTGGGGCAAAGTGGGTGTTTATTACAAAGATGTTTTGGTACGATGGACTACTGTGGCCCCATCAACAGGACACAGAAGAAGCAAAACAGGACACAAGAACTGCTCGTAATATGGAAGTTCTTGTGTCAAAATTCTGGGAAAATAGGGCTACGTTTATCGTTAGGGTTAAGGTGAGGGTTAGTGTTGGCTTTACGGTTAGGGTTAGGGGTGGAATTGGGATCAAGGTTTGAGCTATGCTGAGGTTTACGTTAGTGCTAGCGCTAGATTTAGAACACGGCATCATCTGCCCTATCATAGACTTATGTGAAGTGCCGATTTTATCACTTAGGTGGGGCGTCCCCTTTCTCGTGTCCCGCTTAGGGTGCCTTTACCCGAAGTAGCAGCAGATTTTTAAATTGTACAACTAAAATGAATAAAGTGCAAAATAAAAATTACAATTTATTGTGACAGATTCAATAAATAACATACAAAATTAGACAAATTAGACCGATATACTTTTTCGAACGATAAATGGCATGCAATAATTAGAATGTTGACAAAGTAGTGCATACTTTTATATAATTACAGATGATTTATCAGGTAAACAAATTGTCAATATATGTCAAACTCCATGCTTGTTTAGTCCGAGAACCATGGGACACTTCTTGAACTAACACCCAGTATAGGGTAGTTGACGTTGGTAAAGGTACCAGTTTCCTCGGCCGTGCCCAACCGAATTCATCGAATTTTGACCGAAAATGCACTAAAAGTTATGCTTAGTGGTTTTTTCAACTGTGCTATTACATCGGTTAGGTATAGGTTTCTTTACCTTTTGACTTCAATCGTGCACGTTGAATGCCGGTTATAGAAGATAAGCTCTGTCAAATCCTGGCCGGCGGGAATGGTCTCATCTAAATGCAAATAAACTGGGCTTGAAGTCTACCGGCTACTGATCAGTAATGATCAGGAAGCGCTTGTTACATTTAGATTGTTCACTCGCGATTAAGTTGTTAGTAAGACTGTCTTGTAGAGCCACCGAAATATCTATTTCCCCCCCGCCCATCTATTTTATGGAACTGGTAGATAAACATGTAATTCTTGGTTAAGGAGTGTAAATGAATATGAAATTGTGACGAAAGTAACCAAAGAATATTAAATTAAAGCCACTTATAGTTGTTTTCATGAAGTAAATAGAATCAATTCCATCAGCATAAACTCCTGCTCAGGCAACTGATGCGTATTGATGAAAATTTGATCTAATATTGGCGAAATTTAGCGAATAAGGGAAATCCAACCTTATATTAGCGGAATTTAACGAAAAAAGGGAAAGTCGGGCTACTGTAAAATACAAAAGCAAGTTATTATTCTAGGTCAAATACGAGTACGAACTCTAAAGACAGTCCTACCAAGTAGTTTCTTTTTTAGCTTCCCAAAGGGCAATCTGTCAATTCTCCCCCTCCCTCTGTCATGACTTTTAGGCAGAGGCGTCCGCAGTTGTCCGGAGCCGTTGTCAGCAGAGGCTTCAGAAGAAGTCCGAAATCGACAAGAAAGCCTACGATCAACAGATGGCCAGCTATCGACTCAACTACGAGACTTACCTGAAGAAACGTCTGACCATGGATCCGTCGAGTGCGCGTCGATTCGCCCTCCAATTTAAGGTGCGTTTATTACTACCTTGGTTCTGCTTATATTATATGTGCGACCTGCGTTTTGCAACTGGTGGCGTCGGCCTGGCGTTCATCGCTGAACATAACCTCCTCATCCTCCTCCTCATTATAATCAATAACACCACATTTTAATCGCTGGATGACGCCATGATTGCACGTTAATAGCAACTACTAGACTACACGTTCGTCAGGGAGTCGAATCGCCCAAACCTGCTCATGACGACGATAGACTGTGGTTTAAAGTGGTAGGGTGACTACTGCCTGTCTGTCTGTCTCGTAAATGAGACTTCCAATCCAACGGCGGAGACGGTCTCAAGGAAGGGAGGAGCTGAATGCAACTGCAAAGGATGTGGCTCAAAGCAGACTTGAATTTTTGAACCGATTGAAAAGCAACCCGAATCTCAAACGATTCTTTCGGGAAAAAAGACCTTGACCACATTGAAAAGAGACTGGGGAATGCCATCCACGCCACTGCTGTTGAAGTCATTGGACCTTCATACCGGAGACACCAGGACTGTTTTGATGCCGATGATGACAAAATTAGTGTTATTGAAGTAGTACTCTTTAAAAAGTTCAATTTTTTAAGGCTGTCGGAAGAAATCTCGTTCAAAAGCCGGCATCATGACGTAACTGAAATATACTGAGATTAGGCTGTATTCAATCGTACTTAAACAATGTGTTCAGCATTCTAGTTGAAATTTTATGAGATAGCAAACCGACTTAATGTATGCTTGTGGCGCACGTTAGGTAGAGTATAACGCCAAGTTAGCCACTGCATCTGGCCTCATTTTCAAGCCAATTTGACTCAGACTGGCAGCTTTGGTATGGAGGCGACAAGAGTAAAGTTGGTCCAGCTCGGCCTCGGTGCATAGTTCCTCGCTATAAACAACCATATGCAATTTGAAGGTACCCGAACGCACTCTCAGTCATGGCTTAGAAGGTTACTTGGCCTACTCTAATAGAAGCATACGGTTGACTCCCGGTATTCGCCGGAATTAGGGACCACAACTACTCGCGAATACTTGAGCTCCCTATAACAACGCCTTTAGTTTCCTATTTTTATCTTCAAACACCAAATATATTCCTTAAAACATGACCGGTAAACAGTTTAATATTATTTCCAAATCATCCTCTAATATAACCCTTAAAATATCCGGCGCACAACTGCGCGTGAACAAACCTGCAATTATTGTCCCCAATAATATGCAAGCGAGTCAATTTATCCCTATATCTAAGCATACACCTTCCATATTTATAGTTGGAAATGAGTGAATCATTTTTTGTCAGAAACGTACTTAGTCACGAAAATAGATGAATGTAATTAGTGATCATTTTAAATATCCTTTACGAAAAAATACAGGCTACCGAATCACATTTGTTTATGAAGGTAGAATAGTAGTTTCTGAAGTCCGATAGTCTATTCGGCTTCCCCATTATGAGGCATCTTTCTGCTTCGATGGCCAATGCTTTGCCTTCTACCTATGCCTGTGTCAGATTAAAAGGCCCACTCCATTGTTGTGTGGCTGGTGAGTGTAATTGCCGTATTCTTTAGACAGAATACCATCACTACGCCTGACGGTGTTCAGGGTTTCGGCGGCGTTCTTAATAGGAGATCAGTTGCTCCTCTTGACAACATTAGGTATGTTAAGTAGCTACTTGGTTAGAGCGAAGTCCATACATGCCTGCAGACAATGCTCCTGCATGTCCCAAACCTGTCATACGCTTGCCTATTTTGGTAGTTAGTCGCCACCTTCGCCATTGCTCTGCACGACGGGTAGTCTGCAACTAAGCGGTTAGCAGATGAGCTCCTCCTTTTGGCATTCCTGTCGTCCCGGGGAGGGGGGGGGATACGGGAAAACGTACGTTTAGATAGAAGAACAGTCGCAAGAAGCATGCACTTAAACCCGGTTTGTTTTCTGATCCTCAGAAGGCGAAGACCGATCCCTCTCTCCTTTCCGACTCCAGTGGGAATGCCAAGGTCTGCCTGCCCCTACTCATCAAGACCGACGTGGAGGGTAGTCTGGAGGCTATCTCTGATATGTTGGAGACCTGTCCGACCGATCAATGTCGTCTGCAAGTGGCCGTCTCCGGCGTCGGACCTCTGACTCCTGCCGAGGCAGAATTGGCAGTGGCCTTAAAAGGTGTCCGTTTTAATGCCTGCTATCCTTATCTTCTTGCTTCTTCTGCCCTCTAGCCTTTTTTGCAGTTTTCCATCTTCACCCGGTTTCTGTCTTCTGTCAGCTCACGACTTCTGCGCCTTTATATATCTCTTCGACTGCTGTTTAGCGGTGCCCCGACTTTTCCAAGGGAGGGCATAATTAGTCTTTGTCATCTTGAAATAAAATCAAATGATTTGAAACAATTATCTCGTCGCAATCATGAAGTCTCAAAATATCCCATTTGTGGAAATGCTTAAAAACTACAACTGTCTTATCACCTTAATCAATAACCTGTAGTACGAATTGTTAATGCGTTTTGCGAAAACTAAGATTTTGGCACACACGGCGTTATTTCCAACTTACGGGTAAGTGTACATACGGACGGCCACTATCCATTTATTTTGCGTGCTCCATTGCCTCGTGCGATGACGAGGGACTTTTTGGGGAATCCGCTCACAGACAGCCTTGCATGCGCTTGATAAACAACCTAACTCACTTTTAATTTAGTCTGACGACGAACGCGTGATACTTGTTCGAAAATTTACGAGTACAGCTTGATTTTCCGAAGATCTTCTTTTTTTTCAACCTAACTAATGTTAGGTTCTTTGACGACCCAGTCGGTCCGGCACCCGAACCCTTCTAAGCAAATATATTTCAAAAGTCATTAACCGCTAAATTTTGAGCTGAATGCCCCTAGACTCAATGGCAATCCCCCTGTGATTGCTGCTATTGCCCTTACCACTATCATCACTGCCAAAGTTTTTAACGTTTGTGTTGTTACAGTTACCACACGATGTCAATTTGGCTGCCAATCGGTTGGTTCCTAATTTTTTTTATCGTCTTGAAGACAGCAAAGGTCACCTGAAGGTCGTTGCATCACGCCTAAGAAATTTACAATCGCTAACGGCAGCCGGTCTGCGTTAGCTTGACTTTTGACTTTAAAACCAACAAAAATTCTGTTTCATGCGTGCTAATTTACTTCGTGATGATATCCTCAGCCACTGCAGATTTCCCATCTACGATATTTTCTTAGCTGCACAGCGAGAGGGCACAGGAGCCGCACGGTAGCTCATTTCACTGTTTTGTTTTTCAATATGTTTTCTTTGCCCATCCAGCGACCGTCTTTACCTTTAACGTGGAAGTCCTTCCGGAGGCCGCAAAGATTTTGGATGAATATGCAGTTGCAGTACACAGCCACAACATAATCTATCGCCTGGCTGAAGATTTGCGCTCTCTGGTGTGTGAGAAATTGCCGCCGATGTACACTGAAGAGGTGATCGGTAAGTCATTTTTTGTCGTGCGGGAAAATTTTCCCACATTGATAGGCTTGGCTTGCAACTGTGGATGTAAGAGATTATCGTTCATCAACCGTACTCCTCTTCCGGTTTTATCGGCTGCATGTTTCCCTCTGCTTCAGTTTCCTTTGATGATTTTTCATTGTAGCCCACATTTAGCTTAGTGATACCTCTTCAACCGTTTTTTCCTTCGAATCATTGACTTATCTCATTACTAAATGCACGCAGAAAGAAGATATTGCAAGTTAAAGCAAAGCCTTGGGCCTAATCTAGACAAACTTAAACAGTGACAGTTCTTGGTCCTTCAAAGCCTAAGCGTAACCTGCTGAGGCTGTGGATCTAAAAACGGCAGTCTTTGACTGTTGCAAGTAAGGTGGGTGTGTGCGTCTCATTGTAAATCGTGAACGAGCTATTGGGGTTGTAACCTACTTGTAAAGAATTTCCGTAAGTGCCCAGTTACCTTACTCCATTGCCACCTGCGTACCAAAGTGTTCCTCTATCAAACTTTTTACAGTCTATGTGGAGTTGGCAAACAGCTTTGCTGACCTCTTAAGTATGGGCTTCTCTAAGCATTGCTTTCAAAATATTAAATTTCCGCAGTTTGATACTAAACCTCAACTGACAAGAGGGACAAAATACACAATCACCTTAAGCCTGGCGGACGCTCACATAATAGCCCTTGAAAAGCATTCGTCTGATATTCAAAAAGCGTAAACCAGCATGTCCACTTACTAACCACAAGTAGTATGATCAAGGATAACTGCAGTGTCAAGAAGAAAATGCAGAATCATCTTAAGCCTGACAGACACTAAATCATGATGGAACTACAGGCGTGCTCATCACTGCTGTATGAGGACTAACCTATTCAAAGCCAGATACAGGTCCATACAGAGGCTCCGACTTTGGTTGAAAAGAGGAATCATGAAGTGATGATTCTAAGGGAAGATAACTCAGGCGCACAGCATGTGAAATAGAGCACTATCAAGTGTATCCTGAGGTTTGCGATATAAAACATGCGATTGATTTAAACGGTGAGACCTATCCTTCAAGACAAGGGGCCTAGCGTATTCCCTAGCCTAACACATTTCTTACATTAGGAAAGCCAAACATCTTAAAGAGCTATGGTTTTCTTGTGGTCTGCGATGAATAAACTACGATGATGAAGGGTAGTCTTGTGGGGGGGGGGTGCAACTATTCTTTAATCATAAAAGACACTGCGATGGCGAGTTTGACCTTGGAGTATAAATTGACGATAGGCATGT
Organism: Ligula intestinalis; assembly: GCA_036362985.1. NCBI lineage: Eukaryota > Metazoa > Platyhelminthes > Cestoda > Diphyllobothriidea > Diphyllobothriidae > Ligula > Ligula intestinalis. The sequence goes on from JAYGXS010000156.1 coordinate 17,796, forward strand.
GTGGGCACATTTATGTGCAAACTGGTCACCCAGTCATGCACATGCTCACAGAGCCATTTACTGTCACTATAATTAAAGTTACTACTTGCAATTAGTAAGTAGACGTTCATGTTTGCTGTTCGTGACTGCCAGACTGGTACTTTTCGCATGCAATTTTGTCAAAGATCTTCTTAAATGTCCTTATTAATGAGCGCTTTTTGCCTAGAAACTTTGTAAACAATGAGTTGCTCAAGGGCATTTACCTATCTCCCCTTCTTTTACTAAAACTGAACTCTAAAATCCACTTTTTTGTCTACCATCTTCATTATTTAGGCGAGGCTGTTGTTCTGCAGACCTTCGAGGTGACCATTGTCCGCGGACAGCGCCAGGAAGTCACTGTTGCCGGTTGTCGATGCACAAGAGGCAAAATCATCCGTGGCCGCTCATTTGGCCCCGGTATGCATTAACATCACAGATTATAATTTTTTTGTATGTGGTTGATGGCAATGCCCATTTTTGGCCCAATTAACACCTTCAAGTAGCCGGACGCTCAGTTGAGCTCGCGAAGACTGGTTTATCGACCCCCCCCCCCTACAGTATGCCCCCAGAAGCTGCAAAGTCAAGATTACGACCAGGGTTTGCGTACATGTTTTCAGTCACTGTCACTGACCTATAGGTGCATGACTCATCGATTAGAGTTTCGTATGTCAGATCGTCTCGAAGTGAGGGAATCAAGATCAAGCCGGAAGGCTGTTCATTCCGGGATTAGACCATGCTCGATCAACTGGAATAAATAATTTCGACTGCACTATTTTCTCCGGTTCTAGGTCTGAAACACCGATGAAACGATAATGACCACGTGGTTATTTGTTTCAGGGAGATGACTTTACTAGATCGCAGTGTCATAAACTGAGGGCGGCCAAACAAATCCACGGGCCAGCTGACGCACGTATCGTTAGACTGCTAACCAACGTAACACCGAACTTGGTTTACTTTTCTATTTTGGTAGCTTTGAACTAACGTGCCCGACACTAAAGGGTGATTTAGCGCACGGACTTATTCAGACGTATATGTCCCGTTTAGGTAAACTACGCTCTCTCTCTCTTTCTCTCGACGTCGTGCCTTGGTCCACTCTTCCATCATTTCTCCGCACACTACTAAATAACTCCCACTCACCTACCTAACCTACGTCGCTATTTATTTGTTTATTTCTAATGTATCCAACGGCTCCCGGTTGGGGTCTCATGGCTCAGTTGGCTAGATTGTTGGCTGTACTGAAGCCTTCTGCTTGCTGGTTTGAGTCTTATTTGTTTGAAATTGATTTATTAAGGTACTTGGCAATAACTCCTAAAACGCCCTCATAAACCACACCGATGTTATCGTGACTTCATGTTTTTTTTTCAACCAATTTATCTCTAAGGCACATTTATGTCGCAGATGTTCTTTCACCCTATTTCGTAAACGTTTCTTTCATTCGTTTTCCTTAGTTGCCTCTGGTCCTGTTCTCTTTCGCGTTCTCCGTCCTTCGGACGATAACTCTTCGCCCAAAAATCGCGACCAGGGGAAGGGGAAGGCAGTACTTGCTGAAGATGGGGACGATTCGGCGGGTGCTCATGCCAACTCGACCGTTCTGGTGGATCAGGCCACCTGTTTCTCCCTGCGTCACGGGCGCAATGATGTGGAGTCTGTACGACGAGACGTAGAGCTGGGCATCATTCTTACGAAGGCCGCCCGTCTTCGCGACGATCTGAGTGATCTATACTCGTCTCCGCCATCCCCCACAGATGAAGGCACTCCTGTTTTCGATAATTGGCGGCCGGGTGATATCCTTCAGTGCTACCAGATCGTTGAAAAAGCCCGCACCATTGACTGGGAGATTGAAGATCCGCAGAAATCTGATTCGACGTCTTAACTTCTGTCTTTCAGGGATTTGTACATATATGCATTCAACGTGCACCTGCTTATTTTGCATAACAGTGTTTATAACTTTATATCGAACAACAACCGATAACTTATCTGGACACACATGCTTGAAATTCTTTCTATCTTTGCTGCGGTTTTGATTTCATCTAAGCTGTTTAGGGATAAAAACGGGAAAGTTTCGGTAAGAAGTCCCTCCGTCTTCGATTTACAAAAGCCGAACTCGTGCCCCAACTCCGAATTTTTTCTACACTGACTGTCGTTTAGTGTACTTTAGTGTATTGCCTATATAGCTTTTAAATCAGTTGGTTGAACAAGATAATTTTTCGGTCGATTTCGATGAAGTCCATCGTCTGCTCCTCAGCAGGACGGTGCGGGGATGGTGATGAAGCGGTGTCGGATTCTAAGCCACGCTTTGCTCGCACGCCTATGGGGCATGTCTGTTACTCGTGTCCACCAAGCACGTGCGCACTAGAGCGGGTCAGAGGCAGGTTAGGGCCACAGACCTGAGTTCACCCCCTGTCTGTCCTGACTTGCCGACCACTTTCAAAGGCTAGTTCGCAAAGGACCTTATTGTGGTGACTGCTTACGCCCAGACACTCCCAGAGCCGGCCACCTCACGGTCAGTTGCAGATATCCCGACCCGGCGACTTCACCGCCAAAATGCGACTCTGGACTCGGCTCGCTCATGGCTCGACTGCACTTGTCTGGGAAACAAATTACTCATATTCTATTCCTTCTGCATTGAATAAAATTATCTGTAACACTGGCCTTCTACGCCTTATCTACTAGTTTATAGCTGTTGGGAAACGTCCTATCTCACATTATCCGGCCGGACTACTTCGTATCCTACAGTAACATGAGAATGGATTAGTTTTTAGTAATAGTTAACTTGTGTTGCATCTATCGCACTCTCTCCCTTTAACCACCTGTGTCTGATGTCAAGATAGAATCAAGAGGAACAGAGGTGGGGTCGGGCGCAGGTGGTTAGCGCGGCACGGGCCTGCACCTACACGTGCCACGACGTCCCATGTCCGGAACTTTTCAAGGAAGGGAAACTCAAAAAACGCCTGCTTACCCTCATCTGGTCCCGTATTGGTCAAGCGCACTTACTACGCGGCCCGTTTGGTGAGCACAATTGTACACACACACACACACACACTTGCAGTGTTTTTATCTGGCCACCGCGTTGGTTCAGCGCAACATTTGCGCGATCCGGTTAGGGTGCATACAGTGGTAAATACAGTGTAATCTTGACGCAAGGATGTATCTACTAATAGTGTCATTTATAGTACTAAAGAATAAAGTATTGAGATGCTGAGAGCAGGCATCGTCGGTTATCATGGTTTGGCTGCCGCGCCAAGGGTCAGCCTCTTGATATTTAGCGCACATGGGCTGAATGCATAGTCTGTTGATCATCACAATTCAATGCTATAATTTTACTGAACGTTGTTTTAGTTTACCATACTACGAATGCAAAACGGTGGACGTATTTGCATAGAGGGAATCTGAAATTTGACTGACGCTTCAGTGGGAAAGGCTGGGAGCAGGAGGGTCTGTGACAGTGTTGGTCGCCTTAGAGGACGAAGGTGGTTTAAGGGCGACACATTGCGTCCTGAGATGATCTAAGAGGCCCAAACGTGCACGGAAAGTTCGTTGACAACGCGAACAAGTTGGCAGGACTTGGGTGTTCACGCCACTTTCCTGTGGGGTCTGTTCGATTCGGGCCGTCCTTTGCGGCAGTGATCCGACTGGATTCGCCCGCGTGATCAGTCCTGCGCGCGCTGTTACCAAGTCATCTTGTTGATTTGAAAACGTTTCAATGAAATCTTCAGAGTGTCCCTGTATCGCCTCTTTATTCCCCCGCGGGTGGGCCTCCCAAACGACATCCCCGTATAGCAATCTATTTGGTAGTCATTTTTCGTTCATCCGTACCAGATGGCTACTCCATCGCAGCTGTATCTCTATCAAGCGTGGCGTGTACGCCGACATCATTTGTCCTCCCCACCAACTCCGTGTCCGGAATCCTGTCCTGCTAGCGCAAGTTCAGTTTTTGGCAAAGACAGCTGAGATGAAAATGGTTTAGTTTCCGGACTTGGATTGCGTGAACTGAATTAAACAAATCCGCCAACCCCTCCCCCCAAAAATAATATCAAATAGGGTTTCATAGCAGGAGATCGTGTGCCAGGACTTGCTTTAGACAAAACAAGTTGCGGCAAGAGCATTCGATGCAAAAGACACTCGGCATGTAGCCTAGATGGATTTAAGGAATGCCTTCGACATTGCTCCGCACCAACGTTTCACGTTCAAGTTGACAGTGATAGATACCGGATGCAAACTCCCTAAATTGACTGAGAATTTCCATGTTGATTCTTCCGAAGTTGTATGTTTGGGGCAAAAAATCAGGGCGAATAGTCACGAAGTGTTGACTTGTAGGGGCCCGCCACGCCAGCGCTGTCATGAGCACTCACCTGACTGCTCTGTCAACGTGTCATTCAATCGATATTACGCATCGCTGATTACTGGTTCACACTGGACTCGCCTCATCAAATCAGTTAATCATTTAATCGATTTTGCGTATGCGCTGGATTTGTTGTCAGCGCTGGCAGGAACAAACTTCACACTAAGCCCATTCACTCGGCCTTACGCCTCGGCTCGAGACAAACGGGACACTACAGTGCTCCCTCACGGTCCTGATGGTCAAACTCAACGCCAGGTCACATCAACAACATTTCTACTATCTATTCTCCTACTGATGCTGTACAGAATACACTCTCCTCCTACCTTGGCTTCCACGACTCCAATCTTATTTGAAAAAAAAGTCCCGGTTCTCAATCAGTCTTCCCCATTAGTCACGTCTGTTGATGTAACGTGTCCGCCTGTGTCGTTGTGCAAAATGACGTTGCTCTTAAATATAACTGAAGCCCCAACAACCGGTGAGCTCGGAATAATGACACAGCTTTAATGCAACGAACACTAACTGTAGCAGGCTCTAGTGCTCACAACAGTAGGTTCATCCAAATCACAAGTCAGGTGAGACGGTGTTAATAGATGGCGCGTTACTGCCAGAAAAAAGACGGTACGAAGGCTGTGTTATGAGCCTGTAGGAGTCAGCGCTGCCATGAGCACTCATCTGCCTGCTCTGTCAACGTGTCAATAAATCAGTTAATCGATATTGCGCATCACTGATTACTGTTTCGCACTGGACTCACCACATCAAATCAGTTAATCACTTAATCGATTTTGCGTACCACTGATTGCTGATATGCGCCGGATTTGTTGTCAGCACTGGTAGGAATAAACTTAACACTCAGCCCATTCACTCGGCCTTCCGCCTCGGTGCGCGGCGGACGCGCCACCGCTGCTCTCACTCACGGTCGAAGCTACGCCAGACCAAGTCAACCTTCAGAAGACGAAGATGCGATCACTGCAACAAGAGTTTTTTTATTTGCCTGATGTTTCGGATTCCGTCGGGAATCCTTAGTCATAGGTAATCGTAAACAAGTCTGAGAAATGCGCAGATAAGGGGTGATACATGCACAGATTGCACGGTATTTATAGTTCACAGCGGTCACCCGCATGTGTACTATAATTGTCAGTTCTTGTAGTCACCACTTGAGGTCTTAATTGGTGCGGTGATTGGTCATTAATTGCCACAGCGTTCTTGTCCGCGTTGGATGCGGGTTTGGTAATTGCGCGACAATTATGCCCACTGTCGTCGGAGTTGTTGTTGCACCCAGTCCTTCCCACGTGACTGATTCTCGTGCTCAGGAAATGTCTCAGTACACCGTAGGGGAACGCCAAATCATTGCGCTTGTTGATGGACTGGGGGCCTGAAAACCATGACTCGAGCAGCTCGCGGCTCACGCGGTTGTCCCCTCTTGCGAGGATTTTGGCCTCGGCAAACTTGAAAATATGGTCGGGTCCCGTTGAGTGAGCTGCAACCTGGGAGTTGGCGTCTTTCTTCCTCACCGCCGCTGCATGCTTGGCCATTCGCGTCCGGAGTAATCTCCCAGTTTCTCCGACGTAGTTGGTTTGTCCACAACTACACCAGATTCGGTAAACGACTCCAGCCGTTTCCTGCCGTGGCAGTGGGTCTTTCGGCCTCATGACCCGGCGCCTGATGGTTGCTTCCGGCCTGTGTGCAACTTCAACTCCAAGTGGGATGAGTAGATGGCTGACTGCTTCCGATACATTCTTCACGTACGGAAGAGCTCGCCAAACGTTTAGGCCAGCTGGACTTGGCTTCTTCTCTCGTTTGCGTATGCACTGGTTGACAAAATTGTGCGGGTAACCATTCGCTCTCAGTACCCGTCGAACATATTGCAATTCAGCAATTTTGTCTTCCGCTTCGCTGCAATGCGTCTCGACGCGCCGAAATAGCGCTCTTACGCAGCTGCGTTTGTGACCGATTGGGTGGCTGCTGTTGTAGTTCAGGACTTGCATAGTGTTGGTTGCATTCCTGAACACTTTAGTCTTCAGGCCACCATCGTCTTTGCGGCAAACGAGGACATCCAGGAAGGCCAGTTGGTTGTTTTTTTTTCTTCCTCCATCGTAAATTGAATGTCTGGGAAGACGGCGTTTAGACGTTCCTTGAAAGTCAGCACCTGATCCCGCTCAATTACGACGAAGGTGTCGTCCACATACCGAGCCCAGAGTTTCGGCCTGTGGTGTCGGAAAACCAGCGACTTTAGCCGTTGCAGGACCGCCTCTGCTATGAGTCCGGAAATGGGCGAACCCATAGGCGTGCCCTTCACCTGCTCGTAGATAGTTCCGTTGAAGGTAAAGTACGACTTCAGGCAGAACTTTAGGAGCTGGAGGATTTGAGCGTGCCCGAGGCGATTCTCCGTTTGGTCGTATTTCTCTCGTAGGAGTAGTTGGATAGTCTCGACGGCCAGGTCCTGTGGAATAGAAGTAAAAAGGGACGTGACATCAAAGGAAACCATGATATCATTTGGCTGGAGGCTTACCCCTTTAAGTTTCTCCAAGAATTGTGTTGACGACCTGACTGTTGTGTCTGAATCAGTGGTCAATAATTTGAGCCGTCGGAACAGCCACTTTGCCAGTCCGTAGGTTGGAGTTCCTTTGAGAGATACGATTGGCCGGAGGGGTGTGCCCTCTTTGTGCACCTTGGGAAGACCATAGAAGCGGGCCAGGGCCATTTCTTGCGCTCTCGCCATGCGTCGGTCGACAGGTACTGAGAGCGAATGGTTACCCGCACAATTTTGTCAACCAGTGCATACGCAAACGAGAGAAGAAGCCAAGTCCAGCTGGCCTAAACGTTTGGCGAGCTCTTCCGTACGTGAAGAATGTATCGGAAGCAGTCAGCCATCTACTCATCCCACTTGGAGTTGAAGTTGCACACAGGCCGGAAGCAACCATCAGGCGCCGGGTCATGAGGCCGAAAGACCCACTGCCACGGCAGGAAACGGCTGGAGTCGTTTACCGAATCTGGTGTAGTTGTGGACAAACCAACTACGTCGGAGAAACTGGGAGATTACTCCGGACGCGAATGGCCAAGCATGCAGCGGCGGTGAGGAAGAAAGACGCCAACTCCCAGGTTGCAGCTCACTCAACGGGACCCGACCATATTTTCAAGTTTGCCGAGGCCAAAATCCTCGCAAGAGGGGACAACCGCGTGAGCCGCGAGCTGCTCGAGTCATGGTTTTCAGGCCCCCAGTCCATCAACAAGCGCAATGATTTGGCGTTCCCCTACGGTGTACTGAGACATTTCCTGAGCACGAGAATCAGTCACGTGGGAAGGACTGGGTGCAACAACAACTCCGACGACAGTGGGCATAATTGTCGCGCAATTACCAAACCCGCATCCAACGCGGACAAGAACGCTGTGGCAATTAATGACCAATCACCGCACCAATTAAGACCTCAAGTGGTGACTACAAGAACTGACAATTATAGTACGCATGCGGGTGACCGCTGTGAACTATAAATACCGTGCAATCTGTGCATGTATCACCCCTTATCTGCGCATGTCTCAGACTTGTTTACGATTACCTATGACTAAGGATTCCCGACGGAATCCGAAACATCAGGCAAATAAAAAAAACTCTTGTTGCAGTGATCGCATCTTCGTCTTCTGAACTGCTTCCTGGGACTCGAATATTCGCTACTATTGGCAAGTCAACCTTCCTATGAACTATTCTTTAACTCATTCTGTAAACAATATATTGTTCCTACTCCCTGACTTCCCAAGTCTTCTCTTTTCTTCTTAGGAACCGGGCCTGGAAGATCGCAGCCGTTAGGGTTAAACCCTCGAAGACTTAATTCATTTGCGATAGACCCACAAGGTTCAGTGTTCGGTTGTACCCTTTTTCTTCTATTCCTGTTCATGTCAGCGAACTTTTACTTCAAGGAGCGAAACACAGAATCATCAGTGCGTTTGGACGAGGCCCACTTTTAAGCCTTTTTGACAATGCTGTAGGGAGCCAAAATCGCAATTTACTTACTGTATGCTATCAAGCGGCTATTAAGAATTTTAGATAGAGATAACTTTGTCGAAGACTTCCGCACCTTGTACAGTCGCGAGTCAAATGCTCTATTAAGACCTGCCGATCCTGGGGGCAGGAAGATTGCAGTTTACTCAAATGGGTGCAGAGAGGAGTGAAAAAAATTCCAAGAGTTCAAGGTCCACTTCTATACGCGATAAACCTAAATGACCTTAGTTTCAATCCTCTGAATTTTAGCAGTCATATGGTGATATGCTAAAAAATTTCCGTACCTTGTGCGGATAGGACTGCGCCTTCCTATGTGATTAAATTTTTCAACTTGCTTCTACAAATAAAAACCGGGGCTTCCCTTTAAACTACGTGTGTTCCGAGAAAAGTGGATGTGTGAAAATACTTTGGCAAGCGCTGACAGCATCAAGTGACCAGAATCTTGTTAATGTTCAGCCATAAAAATTTCTGGTGATGTAGCGTTTTGTTATCTGACTGGCTGAAGATGTTCAAACATCCCAACAACTTGAGCCTTACTGATTCCACTTCGAAGTTGAGTCAGTGAGACTCAGCGTCCTGGGCGGTTGGAACAACATCAGCTAATCAGATAACGAAACGCTACATCACCAGGAATGTTATGGTTAACCATAACTTAGGCTTAAGTGATTCGATGCTGTCACATAGGACGCCTTATACTACAAGACTCAGGATAAGGATTATAAACAGCTACTTATTTTGTGAACTCAAGGTTGTTTATCTTCCATTAATATAAGTTAAAATGCGATTCCCAAGAGGTGAGGCAGAAGGGGACACAGCGTTCGGCTGGGGAGGTTTATTAAAAGTCTGGCATTTGGGTAGTTATGTCGTCCATTCATATTCAGAGACTGAACATTCCGGTTCACCGTCATATGCCACAACGTCTTCGTTGCGTCACCTGCCAATAACAGATGAGCCGCTGCGTATGGCTTGTATCTTACAGTCACTTGTGCCGCCGCGGCCGTATGTTTAATATCGCTTTTGCTCATTTCGGTAGCCTCGTTTAGGTTGATGTTGATTGAACCAGTACTTTCATTCACCTGCATTTCCAAACGTTCAGGCGCTGAATAAGCATAAAGTGGCTGGTTTACCTTCCTAACTGCTAATGATGGAATTACGCGTCGGTTGCATCCTTGGAACATATGATTTCCTTGTCAGTTTGTTATTTTGTTGATAGCTTTATTTTGTATTGAATTGTTTTAGTGCCAGCATGCAGGCACAGTAAAAATAATATTTATTGGAAGGCACATTTTGTGCGCGTTTTAAACCCTGGAAGACAGGAAAAAACTAATACTAAGTCCCTTTTTGCAGTAAATATTGACTTTGTTTTGGTTTAATGCTTTGTCAGTAGTTTGCGAAATATGAAGTTTTTTTAAAGTGAAAATACCAGACTTAAAAGGTAAAATAGTAGCGAAAGATATGTACGGTAATGGATCGCACTTACGGATAAGGAGAAAAACTGCAGCTCGTTGAATGATTGAAGTTCGGGAAGGGGAAGAGTTGAAACATGAACACAGTGCTCTCAGTCTCCCTTGAGTGTTATTTCAGTTTATTCAAATTATTTGGTGTTGGTAATAGGCAATGCCTTTGAAAACCCTATTGATAACATGCTGGTGCCTCACACGCATGTACATGCACAATACAGCTCAATACAACTCAACATGGCTTTCTCGAGAAACGATCTTGTGACACCTGTCAGCTCTCTTTCTTTGATTATGTGCTGCAATCTAGAGACAGCGGTTTTGCCACTTATAGCGTCTATTTTGATTTTACTAAGGCCTTTGATCGGGTCGATCATAACCTCCTCCTTCTGAAACTGGCCTCCTTCGGCATAGGTAGCAAGCCTCTGAACTTCATATCATCCTATTTGCATGCTCGCACACAACAAGTAAAAATTTCCAATGTTATCTCCAACCCCGCGCATGTGAGGAGTGGAGTTATACAGGGTAGTGTACTGGGTCCGCTCCTATTTTGCCTGTTTGTCAACGACGTTTCAGATTGTTTTCAGTATGGCAGACCTTTCATGTACGCTGATGATTTAAAAGTCGCTTATCGATATAAACCGGCAGATCGCAACATCGTGCTCGAGCTGATAAAAAAGGATCTTCAGGCCTTCGCCCAGTGGTGTTGCACATGGCGCCTCACCCTTTCATGGCACAAATGTTCCGTTATGGTTGTTGGCGACGATCATCAACCGGAATTAAGCATTGACGGCCACGAACTAAATGTTCCAGCAGTTATCAAGGATTTGGGCATATCCTACTCTAATAGTCTCAATTTGTCAGAGCACTGTGCCCTGATAGTCTCGAAAGCACGCCGAACCACCGGATTTATCCTGAGAAATTTTAAGACTATCAAGGTAAGAAGTAGCATTTATAATGTGTACGTGAGACCTAGTCTTGTATACTGCTCAACCTTATTCAGTCTTCTGCACACTAGTGAACGGAAGAAAATAGAATCGGTGCAGCACTTCTTCACTAGAAGAGTTTTCACTACAGAACACCGTAACTTAACCTACCAACAAAGGTGCGAACTTATAAAGCTGGATACCTTATGGCTTCGTCGATTGCAGAAGGGTCTATTTTTACTGTTTAAACTTTTGAATGGTCAAACCTTTAATCCCCTTAGTACAATAAGGCAGCTTGAGCACTCTCGATGCGCCAGTCATCGAGACGTATTTTTATTTCTTCCTATGGCACGCACAGTTAAGTACCGGCAATTCTTTTCAGTAAATGCCATATCAATCTGGAATAAGCTGCCCAAAAGTATTAAAACCCAGCAAAACTACCCTATGTTTAAGAGAGCTATAACTATTTTTCTACATTCAGGACAACTTTCACGAATTTTGGGTGCTGACTCGGTGGAATCTCTCTTTCACTCTGATGGCGTTCGTGGACTTTGAACCCCGCCAGGCTTCATGCTGAAGATAATGCGGCTGAAGCAGCAGCCCGCAGTCTGCTAACCCTTCAGCCGATAGCGCGCAACTTTTGCCGACAACCATTGGAGGAAGACTGAGAACACTGTGTTCTTGTGCCAACCCTCTCCGTCTGGAACTAATGTTTTTAAACGATATGAAACAGTTCTCCTGCTGATGAGTCAACTCAGCTTACAACTGTACATTTATTTCGTTTGTATCATACCTTTGAAGGCAGGTTTTTTTCACTTGAAACAAACTCCCTATCTCGCCCAGTATTGACAAAACAAAAAACCTGAAACAAAACCAATACTGGCTGCAACATAGGGAGTTTGTTTTAGTTTTTTTCCGGTCTTCGAGGTGTTGGAAGGCACCCAAGAGGTGCATTACCAACTCTTTACAATTGCCTGTAAACTGGCATAATAAACATATTATTATTATATAGAAAATTGCCACTAATAACATAGTATTGGCAAACATTGAGTAGCATTGTTTTTACAAATAAGCCTGGAATTTAGACTTCAGTCTTCGAGGGATAAGAGGGGACGCATGTAATTATCCAAGCGTTGTTTGTGCAACTGAAGGGAAGTGGCCTCCACGACTGGCTACGGAGGTCGTTCCACTGTTGTATGGCCCTTTGCGTGAAGAATTCAGAGCGGAGATTGAGCTTGGTCATCTTCGTGCGCAGCTTCATTGTGTGCCCACGGTACTCTGCCCCAGAGAAATGTATGTTGGCGAGCGGTTTCTCGCTGACTGTTGAAGAATAAGCCGATTTCGCGATGTAGATTCACCACGACTGTCTTCAGCATGGAATCAGGCACAAGTTTCCGGGTCTACGAATGCCATCAGTGTGAATGAGAGATTCGATCGTGTCAGCAACCGAAATTCGTGAAGTTTGTTGTGAATGTAGAAAACTGGTGATAATTCTCTTACACAAGGATGGCTTTGCAGAGTTTGGGCAGTTTGGGTTAGCTTATTCCAGACTGCAATGGCGTTTCCTAAAAAAGTCACGCTATCTAACTGTGCACGCCATACAAAGAATTAAACAGACATCTCAATGACTGGTGTGCCCAGAGTAGTCAACCTGCTTCAGAGTACTAAGACCATTAAAGGTGCGGACGTTTAAAATTTCAAAAAGTAAAATTAGTCCGATCCGTTGTCTGCGAAGCCAAAAGGGATCGAGTTTCGTAAGTTCGCAACGTTGTTGGCAGGAGAGGTTGAAATATTCTGAAGAGAAATCACTTTAATTCAAGAAATTCTTGACTGATTCGATTTTATTCCATTAACTGGCGTGCAGGAAGCTAAAAAGAGGTGAGCGGTATTCCAGTCTACGTCTTTCGTATATATTATAAGGTTAGTTCCAACTGTGATGGCCTTAAAATTCATGAGAATAAATCCGGTAGTTCAGCAGGCTTTTGAGACAGTCAGGGCGTGGTACGCTGCGTGGTATGCTCCAGTCCTTAAAATTTCCGACCACACTTATTTCATGGCCTTTCAGTCTGATTAGTGTCTCCAAAAACCACAACGGAGACTTTGTACCACGCGCAGCATCACTGGGCAAAGGCCCGACGATTCTTATTTTATGAGCTCGAGTACGACGTTGCGATCTGCCGGTTTATATCAATAGGCAACTTTTAAATCGTCAGCGTACATAAAGGGCCTACCATACTGAAAACAATCAGGAACATCATTGACATAACGGCAACATTAGGGCGGGCCAAAAATGTTTCTCCGGATAACTCCACTTCCCAGACGAGGGTTCTTGCAAATGCTCTGTCTCTAAATTTCCAGTTGTGAATTTATATTTAGCGCTCCATTGTCGAATTTTTATTTAAGGACTATCCACATTAACGGTGAAAACATGATGTTCAGCTTCCTTTGAGTCGTATGTGAATACTCTGCTACAATCCCTCGCTGTGACAAATTTGGAAAACCGAACAAACGTAAGTTGTCGTCACGCTAACTTATGCAGTCAAAAATAAGGTGTGCGGGTCCTCATTGCTTAAAGCAAACATACTGCACTCTTGAAGAAACGAAAATTCAGGGTCAATGATTCCGAGGAATATGTACATCTAGTTAAAAGTTGACTGGTGGTTGGCAGGATTTCTGTACCTAGTTAACTTTCCTCCTGTGTGCAGAAATGTACAGTATAGCTCAACTCCATTGTTGACACCCTCCGAGGATATTGAGAGTTAAACGCAGTTTTGAGTTCGCAACGACCTTGAAGAAACACCAAACAATTCGTATTGTGTTAGCCGAAACTGTCGATTTGTAGACGATAAGTCCTTATTATGCAAGAGAACTCGACGGCTAATGAAACCGTCAAGGTCGTAGTACGCTGCCGACCCCTGGATGCCAAAGAAATCCAAGCCGGTTATAAAAGGTTTTTAATTCTCAGCATTGTTGATCTCTGTAGCTGCGTATGTGTTAATGAAGCTGAAGGATACATTGAAGTCAGGAACCCCAAGGCGACCCCGGAGGAAGCATCACGTTCTTTTAATTTTGACACTGTTTATGGTCCAGAGTATGTTGATAAAGTTTTAGCTATCATCTTTGTAGTTCAAAGCAAAGAGATCTTTATGAGAAATCGTTCAAAGATTTAGTCCAGAGTGTACTGGAGGGATTTAATGGGACGATTTTTGCGTACGGCCAAACAGGGACAGGGAAGACCTTTACAATCCAAGGTTTACGTCCTTATTTTGTTTAAGGAGATTTCTATAGGCGTGAAGGACGATCTTGAACTTCGAGGAGTTATTCCAAATTCGTTTGAGCACATTTTTGATCATATCGCACATTCGAAAAATGCACAGTATCTTGTGCGTGCAAGTTATCTGGAGATTTACAAGGAAGAAGTGCGGGATTTACTTCAAAAGGACCTTAGTAAACGCCTCGAAATTAAAGAAAAGCCGGATAGGGGAATATACGTCAAGGTTTGTCCTTATGTCTGCTTTCCAGTCTTGTGTGTACTTTTCCCACGTTGTCGTCGTAATCTAGTTTTCATGACTCTGGATTAATATAGTCTGTCCTTGAAGCTGTTTAACGTGATCTCTTGGATTATTTATTTCGCATACCATTGAAACCTTTTGCCAAATTGTCAACAAAAGGGCACGCAAAATCTTTAAAAAATTTAAATTTATCCTTTAAATAAGTTTTACCTGACAGTAGATAATGTACACATGTTTCCTTCAAAACGCATGTGATAAACTATAAATCTGAATTGTGCTTTTATTAGTATGTTACTTAGTTAGTACTTCGTTTTCATTATTCCAGTTAATCAAAAAAGTTACCTATCATGCATAGATAAGACTTTCTCGGCATCAGTATAATCGATGGACTAGGATATATACTTTGCGTTTCTTTTAGCTCTGTAATTCATAGAACAAGCGAAGTGTTATCATAAGTGAAACAATTTTTAATTTGATAACGTAAAGACTGAGTCGAGCACTTCTTCTAAGTTCATAATATGTTAAAATACTGTCCCTCTCGCAACCCTCACTTTTCATATCACCGAGTCTGATATGGGTTATTACTTAATGCAGGTGCTATGATGCATCAAATTAATCAAGACAGTCAAAGACAGATTCCAGATTGCACGGCTATTGTTTAGATTTTCTCTCGTTTTACAAGTTTTTACTACGCCAAGTACCCATCTGACAGGTATAAAGACGTTTGAAAAGAGGCGAATAAACTGATATGACACAAGTGGGACGCAGAGCTGCTGGCCCCGTTTGTGTCATTTTCAGATCATGTACATAAGCAACTTATTTCGAGTAAATGCAAAACGACTCCATGATATACTGCGGCCAACTTTTTTGCATTCGCATAACGACTTTCAAATATGCCTTGTGTCGAGTAGTTAATTTATTTCGTTGCCAACTTTAGATAAAATGCAATAAGTCCACTCGTTATCACATTTTTCAGTTGATTGCTAGCTCACTGGCATAATTAGTTTTTTTCTGTGTTCTAAGCATAATTTTGGCAACATGATTGGAGCGGCCATTTAACAAAGACACTGTTTGAAAAGTTTTAACTTTAGGATAGGCATACGGTTTCTTTGTATATGAGAGCGCACAATCGTCAAGTAGAGATTTCTAAAAGATTAGAAGGTAAAATTAAAACAAGAAATTATATCAGCAAGTTTGATTCACGCAGTTCTAACTCTTTTGACTAAAATTTATTGGTTTACTCAGAAAGAACCGTTTGTGCCGTATATTAAAAGGGAAACTTTTTATTTAAGTTCAAAAATATTTGGCATTTGATTTTCCACTGGATAGCATCAGAACCAATCTCTTAATATTTAAATACTTGCTCTCTAAGATAAATCATGAAAATGGATTCGTTCAAAACAATAATTTTAAAAGTTGATGCATTGTAAAAAGGAAGAACAGTTAGCTTTTTGGGTTCGTATTTTTGTATGAGGACGGTTGCGGAAGGTATGGTCGTCAGTAAATGTTACTTTAATGTTATTCGCTATATTTGGTCAAACACGCAGACTCAAATTCTGTGTAAAGCATTCTACAGAGCTGTGCAGCTTGCCATACGTTAATTCCTAATTGTTAACATTTCAAATATCGCACATTTCCTGAGTCTATTTAGTTTCCTCCCATGTAATGTACAGGCGCATCAGGTTCCGAGCTTTGAAAAACACCTTTCCATTGTATGGCTGCATCTTGCCATAAAATAGCAATCTTCCGTGGCATTTACTTGATGCAACCTTAAAAAATTCCCAGAAAATAGTGAGCATACTTCGAAAAATTGTTGCATGGCAAAAATTTGCATAGTCTAGTAAAAGAAGGGAAACAAAACATACCATACCCAAAAATGGATTCAAATTTCAAAAGGATAAATAACAAGCGAAATTTGGCAATCATTGAACCAATGCTCCGGGAAGTCTATATCGCATGTTAATAAGTATTTCACTTGTCGCTGAACACAGAGAATACACAACAATATGTGACCATGTGAGCGACGCTCTCCTTGAGGGCATCAATCAACAGAAGCCCGCTTGCGGACCTTGGCAGTCTCAATGGACCTGTCACGAGCCTTTGACTGCGTCCGCCACGATAAGCTCCTGCAGGACTTGTTCTCTCTGAGCGTCCCGACTGGCCTGGTCAAATGTTTGGCGGCTTACATTGGTGGCCATCACAATCGTGTCCTTTTCCGGGGCACTCTCTCTAAGCCCCGTAAGTAGACCGGTAGCGTCCCTCAAGGCTCTGTGCTCAACCCGACGCTCTTAAACATATACATGCGAGAGCTCCCACTCCCCCGGGCACCTGTGCAAGTGGTATTCTACGCGGACGATGTTACGTTCTTCTGCCGGCACCATCAGATCGATTAGGCTGCACAGCTCCTCACGGAGTTCATGCCTGTTGTCGAAAACTTCCTTACCCAGTGCGGAATGACGATCTCGGCAGCCAAGACGTCCGTAACTGTTTTCACGCTGGATCCGAAGGAGTTTAATTGTCACCCGGCCATCACCGTCAATGGTGCGTCCTTACCGCTCGTCCGGAAGCCTAAACTCCTTGGCGTGCGTTTTGATCCGCTTTTCAGGTTCACAGACCATACCAGAAAGGCCGCAGGCAAAGAGAGCCGCTGCACCAAGGTCCTCAAGGCTCTAACAAGCATATCCTGGGGCTGCCCGAAAGAGACTCTGTCGACTACTTTCAAGGCGCTGGCCAAGCTGCACCTCACTTATGCGGCACCAATTTGGTCTCATACGATGAGCCCTTCCAGCCTGCGCCGCCTCTAATCAGCACAGAACGCTGCCCTCCGCATGACCATGGGTTGCTATAAAATTTCGCCTATAGGTCCTCTGTGTTTGGATTATTCCTAACAGGCGGCCCGAGCGAACTGTCAGGTTACGTTATCGGCCCCCTACCTACAGATAAGGAACAAAGGACAAATAACACACAAGCCAGCAGATAAAAGCCATGCGTGCGCTCCTGCGAGGTCACCCGATGCAGGAGAACCAACGCGCGCGTGAGATGGCCAATCAAGCCACTAGGTGAATGAGGGCACAATCTGATTGTTCGCTTCTATGATATTCCATTTCATATAGTCCCCGTCAAGGGACGCAATAAACGAATTCCTTTCCGTTACGAACTTGTTCGTTGTTCTCCCTGCTGAACTGACACAAAGAGACTGGCGGCACAAAAATAGCTTTGGGAAGTCATATCAACAATCTTCATGCGGAGTTTTCTGTTCTACCGGCCGCCCATCACAACACTCTCCTTAGCCAGCAGTTCTGGTGGATTTTCTCGCAACCCGGCCACCCCAACCATCACCGTTGCAACGCTTCTGAGCCCAGCCGCAACGTCCGGCCACCTATTCGAGCACTCCACAAGGAAGCTGTTGCCTCGTTTCTCGTGGATCTACCTGTTGATAGCTATGTCACAAAGACAGGCTTCCAGCGTCTCCACCAGAGTGTCGTTGTCGAGGAGAAACGGGGCGACCGTCTTCCCCGGTCCGATTGCAGCCGCGGAACGACATCTCCCGAGGGTCACTCGCTGTACCCTGGCGCAACTACGCAGTGGCTACTGCATGCTCCTTCGCCAGTACCAACACTGGCTCGACCCGTCCATACCCGACTGCTGTCCCGACTGCGGCGTCTCGCCGCATGACTGCTGTCATCTGTTCGCCTGCAGTTCCCGGCCTGGCACCCACCTCACTCCCGCGGACCTGTGGCTCAAGGCGGTCGAGGTCGCGGCTTTTCTCGTCTCCCAACTACTCTCAGTTTGGATTTCGGCGGGGATTCCTGGTCCAACTATGGGCTACGACACACACACACACCATGTATATGGACTTAACACGAATAGGCCTGTCTCTTTGCAGTTTATTGTATAGAGGCTAGCTCTACCTGCATTTTTTCTATTCTCATTTGGTTTCGTTAAAACAAATGCATTTTTAACGTATTGCACTAGAGTCGAAAAGATGGCCTTTTGAACAGACTATGAACCAGTTCATGGAATACAAGTGGACAAATTTAACATTAATTCGACGGCACGAGCCCTTTTTTAGTAAATGATCAAAACCTAGTTTGACCTATTATATGTGATAAAAGTCTCTCGACCGTTTTCTCGATGATCATGAACCGACTTCTCCTCTACTACCACTTACAAGGCTAACGGCATCGCTAACGGAATTTGCTTCCTCATCGGAGTTTCAGCCAATAGAACAGAGCCTTTTTAAGCGTAATAATATCTGTTCAGGATTTCCGGCTTTCTCTCAACCGACATAAACAGGGTAACATAGTTGTATACGAACGAATACGCTGTAAAAAAGTCCGATTGTTTACTGTAATTACTAAATCAAACAACAAGTAGTCCGTTTCTAAGTTTAATGAATCATACTTTTTCAAAATCCATTCTTGCCTTTTAATGGTCAAAATTATAAACTTAGCATTGAGTACTAAGAAATCGGTTGAAAAGTGGCACTTGTTTCTTTGTTTTATTCATTTTATATGTTCCAAACTATATTTGACTAAACCTATAGAGTCAGAATCACTCACTGGGTTCGCCCATTGACCGTTTGTAGGATCTTTCAACAGTCCTCACAAAGAACATCCGAGAGATTGAAAAAGTAATGAATATAGGCTACGCCAATAGATCTGTTGGGTAAGCAGTTCGTTCATCCTAAAATCGTTTCATTAGAGCCACGAACATGAACGAACACAGTTCTCGTTCCCACGCCATTTTCATTATCACCATCGAGTGTTGTGAAGTAAGTTTCCCGAATTCGTTTTTTTATATCTGCTCTCTTACAACAGCTAGGATTGGATGGCAAGAACCACATCCGTGTGGGGAAGTTAAATCTTGTAGATTTGGCTGGAAGTGAACGTCAGTCGAAGACCCAGTCCGAAGTAAGTCGTCAACCTCCTTTATCTCAACCTGTCCCCACATATAGGGAGAGCGGCTGAAAGAAGCAACGAGAATTAACCTTAGTCTATCGACCTTGGGCAACGTCATATCTGCCCTTGTTGATAAGAAAAGCACACACGTTCCTTACCGGGATTCAAAGCTGACAAGGCTACTTCAAGGTGAACTTTACTTATTGAACATTCTGCGTATACCATTAGTTGCTGATAGGAAATATTAACCATCAGCACGAACACCACCACCGCAACCACCACCACCAACACCACTGCCACCATCACCACCACAACCATCACCACCACCACCAACACCACCATCATCAACATCATCATTATCGTTCTCACCATTATCATCATCACCATCGCTGAACGAGACAGCGTGAGTGAGAGACATATTATCGAACATTTTGGATTTCAGTAGAACATTTTTCCGCACCAGACCTTAAATTATCCGAAAAAAAATATAATTTAAATTAAAAATGCCAACCGAACTATTATGAATAATGTAAATTAAATAATTTTGGAGAGTTGTTCATTTATAATTTACATATGTCTTAGTATCATCTGGATCGACTACTGTTCTGCTTTGAGGTGCAGTGAGCAGCTTCGCAGTTCAGTGGTAAAATGCTAAAGTAGTACTATGGGGTTAAGCAGAGGCTGTATCTGAAAGTTACTATGTGAAACTTGAGTTATTTGCCTCACCCAACCGAAATCGCATCTTTACAAATATTCGTCGTTCGTAAGTCAGCAATGGGCGATACGTACAAAAACTTTTTGATATTGAGCGAAGTGAATGTGATTCTTGACAGACTCATCAGATGGCCCTCCCTGTTGGACTTTTTGGGGGCAAAGTGTAATATTATGCATGAATTATTAATGCCAATTTTTGAATAGTAAGCATTACGTAAGTAGCAGGTAGGTAAGTAGTAAGTGTGATGTAAACTTATGGACGTGAGAAATGTTGTTTTACTGCAACAACCTTTCTGTAAGTACAGAACCGTGCTCACCGGGCGGCTACGCCCAGTAAATTACGTCATCCACCGCTTTGGGCGGTGGCTTATTATGACGACCTTGAAAGCTTGAATTTAATATCAGACGGACCAAACTAGGTAGTCGATGGAAAGGTAGAACCTATGAGTAATTATAACAAGCATAAAGTAGCTGCCTTTATAGAGTTATTTTGCATAGTTGTATAATTTTGACAATTAGGCAAGGATTTCGATATTATGTGACTTATAACCTGTCCAGGATTCAGACAGACCGTATGTGCATGTATTAAGTCCTATTAAATAACACCAACAAGAAGTGTTGTATGTGGAATTGTCTTCGTCTAGATGCTGTAGCGGTCTAATTAGTGTTTTATGCAAATCACTACAATCATCAGGCCAAATCCCAGGTTGGAATTTAAAAAGCAGAAGGCACATGTGAGAAAAATTCATTGTGTACAGAACTCTCTGTTGTTCTCTCAGGCGGCAGTGGCTACTGGCGAAGCCAGGGCTAGTACTGACTGTGTCCAGCCAGACCTGAGTGACTGTGTTCGACAATGGTGGCAACTGCTTAAGTAAGATTCTGAAGAAAGTTTAAGTGGTTTGTTATTGGTGCGTTGCAATTGCCCGAGGGGATGTCACCTACAAAGGCCCCATGCCGCGTTGGCCAGAGAGGTGGTATGGTAAGTGGTTCTTAGGCAGACGTGCTTATTTGGACGTGTTTGTCTGTGTGGGTGTGTGCGCACGTATGTGCGTGACTGAATAAGCTAAGGTCAACTGTGTGGGAAGCCACCGAAACGCCAAATGACGGGGGACGCTGGCGCAGCTGTTATCGGTTAGCGAGAAGCGACTGCAAGGCCAAGCCTCGGTGGACAGAGGCGCCAGTGAAAGAAAGCATTGGAACAGTTGTTTGTGACGATGAATGACTTTGGTGCAGTGGGCCTTGGAGAATGAACGGGAAACAGCCATTGTGGCCGTGCGCCACAACGCTATGTTTCTACTGAAACTAAAGGTAATATCAGAGCAAAGTAGACCTACGTGGCCAAGGGTACTATTTAATTGTTTTAAAATACTCACACGCCAGTGCTTTTCTTTTGTATATTAATGCAAACCCCAGTAATCTATCTTAGCGTAATTATAACTGTTTTCTGAATAAAAAGATAATTGCTTTTGATATGTTTTATTTTTTCATACGAGCTTCATAACTGATTTGCATGTTTACCTTTTTGGACTCTGACAGATTCCTTGGGAGGCAATTCGAAGACTGTGATGATCGCAAACGTTGGTCCAGCTTCCTACAACTATGAGGAAACAATAAACACTCTGAGGTATGCAAGTCGGGCCAAGAACATTAAGAACACACCGAAAATCAATGAGGATCCCAAGGATGCCCTGCTGCGAGAGTATCGGGGTGAAATTGAAAGGTTGAAGGAATTGCTTCGTTCGAAACCACAGGCGGTTCAACGTTCCCTTCAACATAGGAAATTTCACAGGAGTGATAGTGAAGACGGTTCGTTCGTACATGCAGTCAATGACCTAGCTCATGAAATATCAAACGGGTTTTCGCTTAGGGAGGTTAAATTAATTGGGGTTACGATGGCGGTCCTCACAGAGCATAATGCCACGACCTATTAGATATGGCAGGATTCCGGCGTTTGAATGAACTTTTTGGCCACCTGTAAAGATCACAATGCGTAAAAATTAATACGTTAGTAGTATGCATTTTTCATATTGACTTTCGATGCATTTATAAAATTCAGAAGATAAATTGGCAAACATATGTTTGTTTTCAATAAATTCTCGTAAGGCCTTCACATTTAGATACGAATGAAATAATAAATTCCGATGACTTATTTGCCTGTAATGGTAAACATGATTGCTCGCCTGTTAACTTTTACCCCCTTCCTATATAAATGTAAAGGCCTGAAGAGAATTTATCGAAACCAAACGCATGCTCACCAATTTATCTTCTGAAATTTTTTATGTTAATTTTCTTATTTATAAATACTTATATATTATATTCGAGATATTCACAAGAATATTCCTTGCCATTACAAGCGAACATGCGGGTCCTGGAAGTAATTGAATAGAAGACGAGTCGTCTTCTTCTCAGAATATTCCTCCTTGTGCTTACTTGCTAGCAAATCAGGTTTTTTTAATTTCACTTTTTAAAAGAAAAATGCGTTTGGGCTTTAAAAAGTTAAGAAATCTGAGCTCTTTCAAGACCAAACAATATCTTTTGCAATTGTGTCGTGTCCGTCTATTTCCGAGTGTCACTTATGAACAAAATGAAAATCTAGTGTAAAATTTTAGAGAACTGTGTAGTATTTCCTCAATGGTATAAGGAACTGTATTTAACTCCTTGCGCCAAAAGTATAAAAACTATGGGTCCCAAACCCTAAATGCAAATGCAAAAGTGGAGCGTACTCATATTTATTCGGGAAATGGGAGCCTTTTATAAAACCTAACTTCCCTCGAGTACAAATTTGAAGGGGAGGTGATTCGCTACCAAAGGAGTATGTGAAAGAAAAGTATTTTTGTTTCTTCTATGAAGTGCATTTGAATTTTAAAAAATATTGAAAATCAAAGGAAAAGTCAGAAAAGTTTCCTTTGCTGATTCTGGTCGTATAGTTAGGTCAGAAACGTCTTCTGTATTTACTGAAGTTTACTCAGCAGCTTTCGCCTTGAGAATGGTCACAGTGATGTGTAGGTAGGCCAATATGAACTCAAATAAGAATGATTTTTGCTGATGAGTGGAAACGTTCTGTTGAGAGGTGTTGAAGGTTATGAAAAAATTATAGTGCATGCAACTATTATATTTTCATAACTTTAATAACCGCTCTTACTCCGAAATATATGGGCATAAGGAAAAACGGGCAAAAAGGTCGTCAACACACTTATAATTCGGTAACTACTTCGACTGCCGCCCATGTCACATTTTCTGCCAAAAATGATTGCAGTTTTAAAGATTATGATATTCTAATTTCCCTGGATGTCATCCTAGAGGGGAACAGTTGTTGTAAGGGGGGTTCTCACATTTGTTCTACTTATGTCTGACTTCAATCCTAGTAAGGGATTAATGCTACTTACTTTTTGTTATCTGCGTTTATAAACAGAACCCACAGATGAAGAAATTACGGCAGAGAACGCAGACGGCGACAGTGCAGCAAGAGAAACCTACCTCCGAGAGCAACGGGAAAAACTTTCTGCCGAAAAAGAACGAATATTAAGCAACACAACCATGGTTGCGGAAGAGAAAGCCCGATTGCTGGAAGATTTAAAGGTGCGTAGTGCCTTTAAAGCGGTTCACACTTCAGAGGACGCTTTCATTTTAAGGGGTAATATTTTTGGTTTTTCAGCTAAAGGTTCCAGGCCAGTGTCATTTCTGTGTACTCTTAAGTAGAAATCCTATTCATGAACAAGCGCACCATTTTAAGAAATTTTGTTCTATCGTATATTACTTTTGTTGTAACGGAGGCCCAGGCCGAGATATCACCGCGCATTGCGTCGCCAAATTTTTGTAACGGAGCCCAGGCCAAAATATTCGCCGTCTAATTACGCCTCATGTGAGCTCCGAAGAGAGAATACACCAAGAAGTGTGCAGAAGGCAGAAGTCTTTGGAAGCTCACATCAGGCGTAATTAGACGGCGAATATTTTGGCCTGGGCTCCGTTACAACAATTTGGTGACGCATTGCGCGGTGATATCTCGGACTGGGCCTCCGTTACAACAACTTTGATTCCTACGACTAGCTGAACCTCTTTGTTTTATAAAATTAAGGATATAAAGATTATTTGCTAAAATTATTACCGAAATGAGTTTCACGTTGGAACCATCTGCATCTGCTTTCATCCATTGATGCCTAGAAGACAGGCAGGGTGGAGATTTAGTTAATCAGTTTGAATATGCCCTGGTGAGATTCCCTCTTAACGTTGCTTACGGGGATACCTCAATAATTAAAACCTACTTCCAACTTTTCAGTAGGTCAAATTTCCGCATGTCCGAACACTTCCCAGATTATGTTAATAAAAAGTTCGTCCAGTATTTTTCTTGGTCAAGTCAAGTCAAGTTTATTAAAGGAAATATAGGCAAACGCCTTTGAACTCCCTCTTGGTACATAGGATTTAAGAAATGCATCGGCAAAGCCGAACGTTCTAAAGAAGTCGTTGACACAATTTCAAACGACTACTCGCTTGTTTCAAGTAATAAACTCACACGCAGTTTACACGAGCCAGCAGTGTAACTGAGGAATAATAGCAGACAGTGAAAAAACTCCTAAGGCTGGCTCATAATTCAAAATGGAATGTCATTTTTGGTTTTTAGGAGAAAAACTGTCGCTCGTGGGGAAGCATGTGAATGATAGGGGCATGATGCTTCTGTGAATGTTGACGGTAGCCATGGCGTCCATGACGAGTAATATCTACACCCGAAGGACCATACGAGGAGGAGACCTCGGAGTCACGAGAACGTCCCGAAGACCGGAGATGCGACCATGATACGCCTTTGCTGTGCCAAGAGCCGAGGAACCCACCACGTCATCAGCAGTCGGTCGATACCAGAAAGGGTGTGAAAGGGCCGCATAGTCTAGGACCATAGGTGCGGTAGATGCGTCCTCAGACACGATCGGCGCAGATCGCACAGTGAGTAGAGACGTCATAGGTAGATAATGTCAGAAACTCATTTGGTTAAGTACTAATAATAATACTACTTACAAATTACTATTAGTATATATTTATAGCATTTCTAGCATTTCAGGATTGGATGTAGAGCGCTTCAATTTTTAGAATCGGAATACTTCAGTGATTGGATTTGGAGTACTTAATCGTGACGATACTCATTATATCGGTCTAGGTTTGCCTTAAAAACATCCACGGAAGGGGACATGACAATATCCGCAGGAAGGGCATTCAATGCCTGGATTACCCTCTTAGAGAAAAAGAATTTTCTTGGGTCAAGTCTTGCCCCAGTCACACGTAATTTGAGGGGGTGTCCTCGCAGCTTAGAGGTTGTGGCCCGCTCAAAGAAGTCATTTGTTTGAAGGCAGCAATCCTGACCACGCAACATGCGAAATGCCTGGATTAGGTCCCCACGTATCTGCCTGTAATCCAGAGGAAACAAGTCAAGATTTACCAATCGGTCTCATAAGGGAGGTTCCGTTGGCCTCGTACTAATTTTGTTGCGCGTCTTTGTACCCTTTCGAGGTTTTTTTTATCTTTGGCTGTCCAAGGTCTCCAGGCTTGGATGGCAAATTCCAGTTGAGGTCGCACGAACGTGCCGAATACCTTGCCAAATACAACTTTGTCAAACTTAGCAAAGGCTCGCTTGATTAGATACAAGCTCGGCATTGCGGATTTAGCCACTTTCAGGACGTGGAGTGATGGCTTCAGTGAAGGCGTGAACCACACCCCCAGGTCTTTCTGAGCCTCAACCTCTGGCAGCGGCGTGTGATTCAGGTAATACACCCTCCGAGGCGTAGTGCTGGTTCTACCAAAGCGCATTAGGTTGCATTTGGCCACATTGAATGGCATGAGCCAAAGGTTCGACCATTGCTCCAGTCTATGCAAATTTGCCTGGAGGTTTAATTCATCGTCTTGGTTGCGTATGACCTTCCAAAGTTTTATGTCATAAGCAAACATTGCGATTTCGCAGTCAAGTCCGCTTATGCAGTCATCAATATATATAAGGAAGAGAATAGGGCCAAGAACAGATCCCTGTGGAACCCCGCTCTCAACTGCTACCTCCGCCAACCGCTGTTCGCCAAAACATACGGTCTGGGTACGACCAGTCAAGAAGTTTGCTATCCACTGCAAAAGGTTTCCCCTTACCCCTATGCGGCTAAGTTTGTATAAGAGACGTTGATGGGGCACCGTGTCAAACGCCTTCTTGAAGTCTACGAAGACTGTATGCACCGTATTCCCTTAATCGATCGCTCGGGTCCATTGTTCTAGACAATAGAGCAGATTGGTCAAGCAGGACCTTCCCCTGCGGAATCCGTGCTACTTATCAGAAAGAAGTTGATGCTGCTCCAAAAAGTGCATCAGCTCGCGTTTGACTATGCGTTCCATAAGCTTGCAGGATATTGAGGTGAGGCTGACCGGTCTATAGTTATTTGCGGTCGCCCGACTTCCACTTTTGTGGATGGGTGAGATCCACGCTGTCTTCCAATCGGGTGGCACTTGTCCAGTATTAAGAGAAGCTCGGAAGATAAGGTACAGGGGTACCGCCAACTCTATGGCTAGCTCTTTTAATAGCTTTGCAGGTATCTCATCCGGACCTGACGACTTCGTTTCTTTAAGCTGTAGAAGTTCTCGCAGAACGGTAGCTTCCGTGAGTGCAACCGAGTCTATGGTCTGGATCACACCCACACTGCAGTTAATAGCGGTGAACTCAGCCTCTCTCGTAAAGACCGACTGGAAGAAGCAGGGTAGATGTTCCGCCTTTTCGTTAATCTCGCAAATTTCTACACCGTCGTCTGTTTTTAGCAGAGGAATAGGGTCTCTATTTCGAGTACATTGCCTAACGTAGCTGTAGAAAAGCTTTGGTTTTCCTACTGCACGATTTATTAGATTACTCTCGAAGTTTTGTCGGCTAATTCGTATCAGGCTCTTAACCTTGTTTCTCTGTGCCTTATACCTATTCTACGATTCGGGGGTCCTCTCTCTGCGATAGATTTTGAACAGCCTTCCTTTGCGGTTTACTTCCCTCTTTTGCGTCGGCGGTAGCCATCGAGGCCTATTTGTTACTTTCTTTACCGTGATAGGACAGAAATCGGTAATTAGTCCGTGTAATACGGCTTTGAATGCCGACCAATCATCGAGAACGCACCCGGTGAATAGTTCGTTCCAGTCTGTCTCGCTCACTGTGGTTTTCATTTGTGTAAAGTCCCCTCTCCAGATGTTGCGTCTGGTTACCGCACTACGATCGGGCACAGAGAAGAGTGAATATTCCCACTGTAGCACTACGTGATCACTTTTTCCGAGAGGTGGTAAACAATTTACAATTTCCACGCTATCAGGTGCTTTGGTAAGTACTAGGTCTAAGCAATTAGCTTGTTGCCCTTCGCGTAATCTGGTCGGATATAGGACGTGTTGCGTTAGGAAAGATGCCTGTACTGTGCGCAGGAGTCGTCGATCGAAATTTACTTCTGAGCCGGGCGCAGAACTCACATTCCAGTCGATATGGGGGCGTTAAAGTCTCCCATGACCATGACATCGGATCTCCTAGCAATTTCTTCGACTCCTTCTATCAGACTATTGTCTGACTGTTGGTTGCTCGATGGTGGACGGTAGACCGCCATGATGTCAAGGGTCTGTGACCCCGGTGTTCTAACGGTGAGCCATATTGCCTCTATATTGCCCGAAAGGTTTTCGGATTTGTCGGACACGAGCAGGCTGTGTCTAACATAGATTAGCACACCCCCGCCTTGACGCCCGACTCTATCTTTTTGGAAAACTTGAAACCCGGGTAGAGCAATTTCCTGGTCGCTTACCTTCGTGGACAACCATGTTTCTGTTATGCAGACGACGTCTGGTTCCAGTTGGCACGTAATAATCTTAAGCTCATCTAATTTGGAGAGCAGGCTTTGTGCATTGGTGTAAATGCACTTTAGTTTCTTTGTACGGTGTAACCCGGTTGTGACAGTCTCTACCTGACCGTCGTTCGGAATATTACGGTTTGGTTCAATTTTTTCTTCTGAATTATCTTCCCGTTGAAGATTTTCAGGTCTACCTCGCCATTCTTGTTCCTCGACTGTAGTTCCGCTACTAGTTCTCGGCGTTTCAGCCGTTCCTCCAGAAAGGTAGTCCGGTTGAAAAAAACCTCTTTATGCGCGTGACGTAGGTTAGTTTTTTTAGACAGGATTACCTGAACATGTTCCTTGTTTTCAAATACTATTTTTAGCGGTCTGGGTCGGGTCATTTCTGCAGTATCTGCCGGCCTTTTCCCGATACGAAATGACTTGAGCACTTCAAATTCTTCACCTGGCGGGAACAGATCGCTCAGGACATCGTTAAAGGAAACCAAGTTCGGATCGTTCTGGTCGTTTGAGCGGTCTGAAATGGCTTCTTTTAGCCCCTGTACAACTAGACAGTATTCATGATCCTCTCGGTGTCGTGTGCCCTTAGCTGAGGTTTTCGCCACCTTTTCTGCAGTGGGCCTGGAGCTCGAACTGTGTGGTGTGACTGCTTGGTCGGCAGAACTGTCTGAAGTTGCTTCTTGCAACCCCTGAACAACTACACCATGAT